>CAWUFW010019108.1:0-198055 GCA_963921515.1 Calotriton arnoldi | reverse complement strand
ACCAAACACGACATGTTTAGGTGCAGCCATTCCAAAGTTAGCATTTTACCGCGAGGATATAATGCGCTTAAGAGTATATGGTCAGGCTGCACTACAAACAGCATCAGAGATGGTCTCCTAACGCTGCAGAGGGGCCCTGCTCATGCAGGGGCACCCTCTCACATAGGAACCATGCACTCTGCCTTTAGGATTGAAAAGGCCTGCCTTAGGAGTGACTTATAGGTTTATATGTGTGTATGTATTTAGTGATATAGGTAACCTATATCACAGTAAGGAGTGCATGCACCACCTTACCCAGGCTGCAGTAGCAGACCTGTGGTGTCAGTTTGGATGGCCTTCCAGGGGTGGCATAATACATGCTGCAGCCCCTGGCAGGCCTCTGAGGTACCTATGCCCTTGGTACATAGTATACCATATACTAGGGACTTATAAGGGCACTCCAGATCCCAATCAGGGATGTGCCTAAGGCACATGGAAACCATTTTAGAGAGGAAGCAGCTAGGCTGGGGTTCTGATTAGCAGGGCCCCAGCCAGACTAATGTCGAAAAACAGTGAAGCATCAGCAAAAAGTGGGGGTACCCATGTGAAGCAGATCCTACTCTCCTACAAGGAGAGTGACCCTCTCCCTGACCTGCTCTCACAGAACCCTGATGATGGGTCAGTAGATGGTGTTGCTTTGGCAAGCAGCCTCACTGACCATCAGCAAACTGAGTGCAGACAAGTTCTGCAGCAGTACAGACATATGTTTAGCCTGACCCCTAGTCAGACTACCTGGTGCACCCATGAGTTGGACACTGGGGACAGTCTGCCTGTCAATAGTAAAATCTACAGGCAACCTGACCATGTCAGGGACTGTATCAGGACTGAAGTCCAGAAAATGTTGGAGTTAGGTGTGATTGAGCCTTCAGATAGCCCTTGGGCTAGCCCAGTAGTCCTAGTACCCAAGCCTCATACCCAGGGTGGTAAGAAAGAAATGAGGTTTTGTGTAGACTACAGAGGCCTCAATGCAGTCACCAGGACTGATGCCTATCCCATACCAAGGGCAGATGAGCTAATTGATACTTTGGCCTCAGCCAAGTATCTGAGTACATTTGACCTAACAGCTGGCTACTGGCAGATCAGGTTAGCTGATGATGCAAAAGCCAAAACAGCATTTTCGACCCTTGGTGGGCACTACCACTTTGTGGTGATGCCCTTTGGATTGAAAAATGCACCTGCCACTTTTCAGAGGTTGGTGAACAAAGTTCTGGCAGGGATGGAAACTTATTGCTCAGCTTATCTAGATGATATTGCTGTCTTTAGTTCCTCCTGGCAGGATCACCTGGTCCACCTCAGAAATTTTTTGGAGGCTCTGCAGAAAGCAGGCCTCACTATCAAGGCCACTAAGTGCCAGATAGGGCAGAGTCAGGTTGTGTACCTGGGCCACCTCGAGGGTGGAGGCCAGGTTCAGCCTTTACAGAGCAAAATCCAAACCATAATGGAAAGGGTTGCTCCAACCACCCAGACACAGGTGAGAGCCTTCTTAGGCCTGACTGGGTACTATAGGAGGTTTGTGAAGTGATATGGATCTATAGTGACCCCCTTGAATGATCTGACCTCAAAGAAAATGCCAAAAAAGGTTCAGTGGACAGCTAGCTGTCAGAAGGCATTTGAAGACCTAAAGCAGGCCATGTGCACTGCCCCCATCTTACAGAGTCCAGACTACACCAAAAAGTTCATTGTCCAAACAGATGCTTCTGAGCTGGGTGTGGGAGCTGTACTGTCTCAACTGAATGATGAAGGTCAAGACCAGCCAGTAGCTTTTATTAGCAGGAGGCTGACCCCTAGAGAGAAACGTTGGTCAGCTATAGAGAGGGATGCCTTTGCTGTGGTGTGGTCCCTGAAGAAGCTGAGGCCATACTTGTTTGGTACTCACTTCATAGTTCAGACTGACCACAAACCCCTCCTATGGCTTAAACAGATGAAAGGTGAAAACCCAAAACTTTTAAGGTGGTCCATTTCCCTACAGGGGATGGACTATACAGTGGAACACAGGCCTGGGACCCAACATGCCAATGCAGATGGACTCTCAAAGTATTTCCACTTAGAGCACGAAGACTCAACTGGTCACGGTTAGTTTAGTGTCCCTGCGTTTGGGGGGGGTTGTGTAGGAGAGTAGGATCTGCCTCTTATGTTGCCCCCACTTTTTTTTCTGATGTTTACACTGGTTTCTGGCTATAGTCTGGCTGGGACCCTGCCAATCAGGGCCCCAGCATCTCTGTTCTCTGTAAACGACTTGGAGTGCACTCTAGGTGCACTAGTGATTGGATACTGTGGTACCTTATGAGTCCCTAGTATATGGTACCTTAGGTACCAAGGGCATAGGTACTTCACAGGCCTACCAGGGGCTGAAGCATGTATTATGCCACCCCTGGGAAGCAGACTAAATCTGACACCACAGGTCTGCTACTGCAGCCTGGGTAAGGTGGTGCATGCACCCCTTACTGTGATATAGGCTACCCATATCACTACATAGATACACACATATAAAGCTATAAGTCACTCCTATGGCAGGCCTTATCAATCCTGAAGGCAGAGTGCTTGGTTCCTATGTGAGAGGGTGCCCCTGCATGAGCAGAGCCCCTCTGCAGCACTCGGAGACCCTTCTCTTATGCTGTTTGTAGTGCAGCCTGACCATATACTCTTAAGCGCATTATAACCCCGCGTTAAATGCTAACTTTGGGATGGCTGCACGGAAATGTGTCGTGTTTGGTGTCAAACATCTTGGAATACTACCCCCCCGCCAGTTCTGGTGGCGGGGGTAGCATTCCACCCTTCTAGAGGGATAGACATGTACCTACTGTGGAAACGCGGTAGAATCCTGAAGAGCCCTGGCATCACAAAATGGATGCCACCAGTCACAGACACTGGGCTGCCCTCCTGCTGATGACCGAAACTCGCAGTGGAGGAGGCCCAACAATAGGTATCCTGTCGCAGGGAGTTGTGACCACCTCCCAGACAGGGTTTAGTGTATTGGGGCTGGGTGGGTGCACTCCTAGAGTGCTTTGAAGTCCTGCACTGGGGGAGCAGAAGGCTCCTCTGTGCATACACCAGTTCAAACCGGCTCAGGGGTTACCTGCCCCTGCTCTGGCGTGAAACTGGACAAAGGGAAGTGGGTGTAGCCACCCACTCCCCTGACCCTCCCATAGGTGGGGTCATAGAGCTAGTCCCTCCCTTCCTTTTAGTATAAGGTAGGGAACACTTGCCATTGCAAACTAGATATCCCTGGATGACGCTCTGAAGAAGAATCCCGGACCTTCGATGTTCCACTACCTCTGGAAGACTGAAGAATCTCCCTTGGAGTCAAGGAGTGACTCCCCTGCTTGGCAGGCACCAAAAACTACAATGATGGTCGCAAGCTATGCCGCTCCCGCTGGAGCTCGAAGTCCCTGCAGCCCAGGAAGAGGATTTCCTGACTTCTCCAAGGCCGTCGTGAGTCCCCAGCGAAGCTGAGGCAAGTGGACCCCACGAGTGACGAGGAACCGTAGTCCCTGGGTACCATGCACTATTTTCGAGTGCAACCCCTTCACGACATTCTACGAACTTGTGCTTTGGATCACGTATGGTCCCAGCCTCTATCAGGAATCCCTCTGAAGATCAGAGGCCTACCCCATCCTGAGTGACCGTGGGCCCCTGTTGAAGGAATCCTCCTGAGGCGTCTTTGCGATCCCTTGCCAGCCGGCTTGTGGGTCCCCTGAAGACTTTTCTACAGAACCTAAGGGCTCCCCTGGTTGCTCCAGGCCTTCCCTGACTTACCGTTGCTGGGTGAGTTCCCCAGACCTTGCTGGTCTGCACCATTGACTTTTTGCTCTTTCCACGAGACTTGCTGCTACCAAGGCTTGTTGGCTCCAATCAGGTCTCCGACACTGCAGTCAGCTGCAGACTTCAAGGGACACACTGAATCCAGCTCCTGGTTGTCCTTGACGCCTCCTGGACCTCGTGGCCGAAGAGTCAAGACACCTGTGAACGAGCTGAATCTGTCGACGACGGTGGGCATTCATCTTCCTTGCCCCGGGTCACTGCCCAGTGACTTTGAACACTGTCCCCTCTGCTTTCAGGTCTTCCTTCTTCCGAATCCAGGCTTGGATTCCACCGGACACTTCTTCTGGCTTCACAAGCAGCAAGTCTTCATTGGCTCCCATTGAAAACGACGCCGCGACCCGACACCAAAGGACACCTATGCACCCGGCTTCCCTGGGTGAGGTAACTCCAGCACTACTGTGCTCCTGTGGGTGTTGGCCCTAGAACTACTTACCCTGTAAGTGACTTGCTTGTAGCTACTCCCGAAGTGCCCTTAAACTCTTAATTTCCAACCGCGACTTGCCCCATTGAAGTCTACGGCGATCCGCGCCTGTGTTCACTCACTGCACGCGTCCCCCGTGGGTCCTTTACTTACCTACCTTGGGTGGTTTTGTGAGGCCCCAGCACTTCTGAAGGCCCTGGGCCTTGTCCCTTTGCAAGTCGTTGTTCTCAAGTCTCTTTTTTAGTATATGGTCTGGTACGCCCCTAGGGCCCCAGCCATATGTGTGCTTAATTTATTGTGAGACGTTGATTTGTGCATATGTTCCTGACTTCTAATCTCACAAGAGATTAGTAGAGAGTTGTTTAGTAATAAATACATATATATTTGATATATATACCTGTGTGGTGTCTTTTCATTTGGTGATTCAAGAGATTGTGTGGTAAAACAAGCTGCTTTACATTCCTCCAAGACTTAGCCTGAAGGCTGCTCTCCACAGCTACCACTAGGATAGCTTTCTATAAAGGTTGTCTTAAACCTACCTACCATAAGAGTCGAATTGTACTGGTGCAAGGTGTCCACTTTAACTAGTGAACAGCATATACCAGGCCAACTTCTCACACT
This sequence comes from Calotriton arnoldi, assembly GCA_963921515.1. Lineage (NCBI taxonomy): Eukaryota > Metazoa > Chordata > Amphibia > Caudata > Salamandridae > Calotriton > Calotriton arnoldi. The sequence goes on along the minus strand of CAWUFW010019108.1, from coordinate 193,152 downwards.
GACTGACTGAGAGAGACTGACTGAGAGAGAGAGACTGAACGACAGAGAGAGAGACTGACTGACGGAGAGAGACTGACTGACTGAGAGAGACTGACTGACTGAGAGAGAGACTGATTGACAGAGAGAGAGACTGACTGACTGAGAGAGACTGACTGACTGAGAGAGACTGACTGACTGAGAGAGAGACTGACTGACTGAGAGAGAGAGAGAGACTGACTGACAGAGAGAGAGACTGACTGAGAGAGACTTACTGACTGAGAGAGACTGACTGAGTGAGAGAGACTGACTGACTGAGAGAGAGACTGACTGACTGAGAGAGAGAGAGACTGACTGACTAAGAGAGACTGACTGACTGAGAGAGACTGACTGACTGAGAGAGACTGACTGAGAAAGAGAGACTGACTGACAGAGAGAGAGACTGACTGACAGAGATAGAGACTGACTGACAGGGAGAGAGACTGACTGAGAGAGACTGACTGACAGAGAGAGAGACTGACTGACTCAGAGAGACTGACTGAGAGAGAGACTGACTGACAGAGAGAGACTGACTGACTGAGAGAGAGACTGACTGACTGAGAGAGAGACTGACTGACAGAGAGAGACTGACTGACTGAGAGAGAGACTGGTGACTGAGAGAGAGACTGACTGACTGAGAGAGAGACTGACTGACAGAGAGAGAGACTGACTGAGAGAGATAGTGACTGACTGACAGAGAGAGAGGAAAACCTGCTCAAGCTACAATGAAGCAAAGCAGGATTGCATGTCAGCAGCTCCCCTTGCTCAAAAGCAATGCCGGCTCCCGCAGGAGGCGGGCAGCCGGCAGGACCGTGGGGGCATTGGGGCTCCCCCCACGGTCCCCAACACAAAGGGCCCATCCCCCGGGGCCAGAAGTGGCCCAGGACGCGGCCCCCCTTCAATATTAAAATTTTTAAAAAAATAAAGAGGCACAGCCCCGGGGGATGAGGTCCCCGGGGCCAATAGAGGCCTAAGGAGGGGGCCACGCAGCCCCCCTCCTTAAAAAATAAAAAACAAACAAAAACAAATGTGGCCATGCCCTGGGGGATGGGGTCCCCGGGGCCAAAATTGGCCTCAGGAGGGGGGCCGCGCTGCCCCCTACCTGTTTTTTTTTTTTAATGTAAAAAAAAGAGCAGGCCCTGGGGGATGGGGTCCCCAGGGCCCCAAATAATGTAAAAGAAGGGGGGCCACACAGCCCCCCTTGTAAAAAAAACGGTATCGCGCCGGAGGCCCCGCCCACTCCCTGCAGCACTCAGCTAACGCGCCCCCTGGCGCGTTGTAAGTTGGGGAATTAATTCCCCTTGAATACTGAGGGTCCCTGGGGGCCAACTAGCCCACCAGGTACCTCCAGTATGCGCCACAGAGCTGCGTTGCAGAGAGGTGTTCCGAGGCCACGCCCTTTTACACCTCTCTGCAACGCAGCTCTGTGGCGCTTACTGGAGGTACCTGGTGGGCTAGTTGACCCCAGGGACCCTCAGGACTCAAGGGGAATTAATCCCCCAATTTACAACGTGCCAGGGGGAACGTTTGCAGAGTGCTGCAGGGAGGGGGTGGGGCCTGATATAACAAGTTAGCAATCCTGCTGTGTGGGACTTACTGGAGGTAATAAAAGGGGTAGTTGGCCCCCAAGGTTGACATTGGGGGCTAACTATCCCTCCTGTTACTTCCGCTAAATCCCACACAGTGGGATTGCTAAAAGGTGTTTGAAGGCCACGCTCACCTTTCTCCACCACTCTGCAAACGCGACTGCTATGTTCAGGCACGTTATAGTTAGAAATTAGCATTTAAAAAACCTTAGAAATTCACTGAAAAAAACATAGGTTTCAGGGACGTTATAGTTAGTTGGACATTTCACTCATACAAAACCATAGAAATTCCGCCGTTATAGTTAGTTCAGCTAACTATAACTCGCGCCCCCGCAATGCACTGCTGATGACGTCACATATTACATCATTCATGACATGGTCAGTGACATCACTGATGACATCACTGATGACATCTCAAATGACATCACTGATGACGTCATCCACGTGAAAATCTGATGCACCTCCTCACACTCTAATATAACCTTTGATACACCCACTGTAAAATACAGACTACCATTTTTGAAACCATCGACACACCAATACCAGTTACTACATACGCACTCACTGATTCCTAGGTCTACACACACATCCACTCATTCACCCATACAATCACTCATACATGCAGTCACTCATCAATACAACACTATCACATGCACTCATACACCTATACAGACACTCAGACACCACCACTCATCCAGAGTTACTCACACACCTAGTCAGTCATGCAAAGAATCAATCACACTTCCATTTACTGACCTATACAGTTATACACACACCACATCACTTATTCAAACAGAAACAAACGCATACTTACTCTCTTATACAATCACTGATACAAGTACACACTCATCCATACAGCCACTCTCACAATCACTGACTCTCACGTATAGTCATTTATATACTCCAACTCCATAATACACTGCCTTTTACATATGTAGTTACTTAGACATGTACCACTGAGACATCCATTCACTCACCAACACACCCATACACACACTCACCCACCCATACAGCTGTTTCCACATGCACTCTTGAACCCATACACCCAGTGAATCAACCACTCAAACATCTATGCACAGAGTCACACACCTCCCACCCACCCACACACACACTCAGGCACCCATACAAATACTCAGGCAACCAATCGATAACCCATATAGACACTCATGTAGCTACTGACCAACCCATGCAGCAGCTTATACAACAGACAGACTGATACAGACATTCACACAGTTTAGTCACTAACCCATGCATTCAGTAAGACACATGTAATCACTCACTTAAACAGTCAGTCACGCACCTACTAAATCCTCCATCCAGACACTTATACATCCACTCATTCTTCAATGCACCTTGGCATATATATAATACATATTTAAACTTTAAAGAAACACACCGTCACTGGATGATGTCATCAGTGATGTTATTTGAGATGTCATCAGTGATATCACTGACCATGTCATGAATGATGTAATATGTGACGTCATCAGCAGTGCATTGCGGGGGCTCGAGTTATAGTTAGCTGAACTAACTATAACGGCGGAATTTCTATGGTTTTGTGCGAGTGAAATGTCCAACTAATTATAACGTCCCTGAAACCTATGGTTTTTTCAGTGAATTTCTAAGGTTTTTTAAATGCTAATTTCTAACTATAACGTGCCTGAAACCTATGGTTTTTTCAGTGAATTTCAATGGTTTTTTAAATGCAAATTTCTAACTATACCGTCCCTGAAACCTATGGTTTTTTCAGTGAATATATATATATATATGGTACACAGATCGAAGCTAGGGATTTCATTGCTCAAATCAATGTAAACAATGTCAATCTTGCATTTACATCATGTATTAGTAACAGCAGTGTCACATTCCTGGATGTAAAGGTTACTATAGTCAATGAGATTATAACCACTTCCCTATTTCGTAAAGAGACAGCGGGCAACACTTTGCTCCATGCGTCTAGCGCACATCCTCCCCATCTAATTCATAGCATCCCCTATCGGGAGATGTTGCGGCTACGCAGGATTTGTAGTGATAATAAGGACTTGGAAAGACACCAGTCTGAGAGTAAAACACGTTTTTTGCAGCGGAGATACAACTCTAAAACTATAGATGCAGCTATCCGCAAATCCAGGGCTATGGCTAGGGAAGATCTGCTACTTCATAAAGACCTCTCTTTGAAATCCATTGATCATATCCCATCTGCTTCCACAGAACCAGTAAGACTTATCCTGACTTTTTCCAGACAGGAACAGCAATTGCGCAAGATCATCCAGCGCAATTGGCCTATAGTTAGGGAAGATCCTATCATAGGCTGTTCCCTTCCTAGATTCCCTTTGATAACATATAGGAAGTCAGTATCTATGGCGAATGTGTTGGTGAAGAGCAGTCCGGAACACAAGGATGGGGAGGGATGGCTCACCGCAAGAAAGGTTTTTTTTAAATGTTCTAATTGCAAAGCATGTCTATATGGAAGCAATAGAACATCATATTTAACTGCTTTCAGTGATAGGCCACAGATGATTAAGTATCATCTTACATGTAGAACCGACTTTGCAGTATATGTGTTAGAATGTAGCTGTAAGCTAGCATATATTGGAAGTACAAAGTTGGCAGTACACAAGAGGGTCCTACAACATATTAGGGCAATTGTAAATAATGATCCTAATTATCCGGTGGCCCGACATTTTAGAGAACATCATGAAAGCAACTTGAAACATCTTAAGTATTATGCCATAGATACCGTTCCACTACAAAGGAGAGGGGGAGATCGAGAAGGGAAGCTAAGACGTCTTGAGACACATTACATTCTTGAGCTAGATACAAAGCAGCCAGGGGGACTCAATATGAGTGAAGACCTGTATACATATTTATAAAAATGTTTAACATAATATCAGCTTTTCTCAAAATTTGTGTCAAATATAGCTCTGGAATGGTACCTTAGCCCTTACTCAGAATACTAAGAATCTACAAGTCTAGGTCGATACAGTGATTGACAGTAATATAGGGTGGATTTACCTTGGTATGTTACATCAACTTCTAAGTACTACTTGATTTTTATCCATGAGCATTCTTGGTTCTTTTCGTTTGTCGGCTGCATACAACTGTCATGTGATTTTGGTATGAAAATTTGCGTAATTTTTTCAATGAAATTTTGATAAGAGGTTTTTTTTAAAAAGAAAGAATTCTTTGACAGCATTAATATAGCTAGTTTTACTAAAAGCCCTCCTTTTATTGCATGGTTTTAGGATAAGTGAATTGTATTTATATGACTATAAAGGTATTTATTTAATATTTATTTATATATTTATAGGTACATATTTATAATTGTGGGAATCATTTATCTTAGTACTGTAAAATCTCAGGGAATTTTTCCAAAACGCATTTTTGCACATGCTGTCATTTGCACAAGTGTTTTTCCTCGGCCAAAATAGTTAATTAAGAGATAACACAGAAATATTGTATTATTCTTGGCAAAAAAATATGACGATTTTTATTTGCACTAGCACTTTACACATTACACATGGGTGAAATATTATTTTGTTATATTTTAGGTATACTATGCACTTTTTTTCATTTATCATTCAAATTGGTACTGACATAGACTATTAAGGAAGGATATAAAACTTTGCATTTAAGCGAGAAATTTCTAAAATAGGATTGGATAAACGAATTAATGATGGAATACAGTTTTTTCTAGCATTATACTAGTTTGTTTGAAATATTTATCCACTCTGATACATAACTGTATTTTTAATAATGTTAATGATAGGCATTTATGAATGAAATGAACAGTATTTTTTCTATGTTTAGTACTAATTAATTGCACTAGCACTTTAAAAAGAGGTCTCACGCAATTCAATGCTGTCATGTGATCAAGGCAGGGATCTGCCAAAACGCGTCATGGCGACTTGATGGTGTGCTGATTAAATAAACTATTAGCACCAAACCTGGGTCTACGCTCGTTTTGTTTTTCGCGAAGAAGGCTGGAAGCGAGGTTCGTGGCATATATATATATATATATAACAGCAACTCCTCTCACTTTCCGATTCGCCGCGGAAGATAGGAGCTCGGACCACAACTTCGTGCTGCAAGTTTCTTTATTGTCTGCTCAACAAACCACAGCCAATCATATATATATTCACTGAAAAAAAGCCCCATCCCCCGGGGCCTGGCCAGCCTTTTCATTTTTGGGAAGGGGGCCACGTGGCCCCCCTCCTCAGGCCAATTATGGCCCCAGGGACCCCATCCCCTGGGGCCTGGCCACTCCGTTGGGGACCGTGGGGGGAGCCCCAATGCCCCCACGGTCCCGCCGGCTCCCCGCCTCCTGCGGGAGCCGGCATTGCTTTTGAGCAAGAGGAGCTGCTGACATGCAGCTCCCCTTGCTCAAAGCAATTCTGCTTTGCTTCATTGAAGCGAAGCAGGTTTCCCTGCTCTCGCTTCAAGGAAGCAAAGCAGAGTTTGCTATGACAGGGAGAAAGCCACACGGCTCCCGCCCTGCCATAGCAAACAGCAGTGTCCCGGGGGTGGGCAGCCCGGGACACTGTAGGAGCTGGCCCTGGGGGGTGGCGGTCCCCAGGGCCATAAAGGGCTCCAGGAGGGGGGCCACGTGGCCCCCCTCCCAACGTTTTAAGCCCCGGGGAGGAGGTGGTCCCCAGGGCCCGGGGGTCTGTAACGGACCCCCGCATTTCATTACAAAGTGCCCCTGGGAGGTGGTGGTCCCTGGGGCAGTGTGGGGGAGCTGAAGCCCCCCCACACTAATTATTGATTTCAGCCCTGGGGCGGTGGCGGTCCCCGGGGCTTGGGGGGCCCACGAGGCCCCCGCCCTTATTTAATTTAGCCCCGGGGAGGTGGCGGTCCCCAGGGAAGCGTGGGGGGGTTGGGACCCCCCCACACCTTAATTTTCAAAGCCCCGGGGAGGTGGCAGTCCCCGGGGCTGCGGGGGGCCATGTGCCCCCCGCATTTAATTACTATAGCCCCGGGGAGGTGGCGGTCCCCGGGGCTGCGGGGGCCCCCGCAAATTTAAACCACATTGCCCCCGGGACCTGGCCCACCCGGGGGCCTCATTAAAATGAAGCGCGGGAGCCCGTGCTTCATTTTTAAAAAACATTTCAGCTGGATTCGCGACCCCAACGCGAATTCCGCCAAAATTATTTAAAAAAAATGCTTTTTGTGGTCCTGGGGGTCCTTGTGGGACCCCCTGAGCAGGCCCAGGGGGTCAGGGTGTTTCTACCCTGCCCCCTTTTCTTGTTTTTTATCTTTGTTTTACTGTTTTCTTGTGACACGGTTCTACCGAGTCACAAGATGGCTGCCAACACTTCCTGGTTTGCAGTGTTGGCAGCCAATCAGAATGAAGCTCGTGCTCGGGAGGGTTCGCGAACCCCCCGCGCCCACAGATATCGAAACCTTTTCTTTTTCTAATTTCTCAGGAACTACTGAACGGATTTACACCATTTAAAAAAAAGGGCTCTTTCTGAACCAAGACCTACCTTTTTGCCAAATTTGGTGTAATTCCGTTCAGCAATTCGGGCTGTAGCTTTGTCTAAAGTTTCCTATGGAAATGAACATGGGGAAAACGTGTTTTGGGACCCCCCTTTTTTCTCGGCCCCCGCTTGTCGCATCACCCCGAAACTTTCAAGACAGGAGCTGACCAGAATGGGCCACTAGTTTTGAAAATTTCGCGACGATTCGTCAACCGGCGCCAAAGTTATTGGGAAAAGAAAAAACGCTTTTGAATAGAAACGAGGTCCTAACTATAACTACCTACTGGCGACCGCCAGTAGGTAATATATATATATATATATATATAGCCAAATAAACCTGTTGGTTTGGCCAGATCCAAGTCCACTCCAGGCCGAACAAACCACAGTACTGCAGCTCCAATGTGACAGCGTGTTTATTGAAACAACACCAGCAACATAACCCTGCCTTCATGTATTAGTAGTATAAATTGGGGCTGTCACCTGTCAGGGGACCTTCATTTAGTCCCTGGCCTAAGGGTCACTAACAGTTTTCCCTCTCCACACAGGTCCTGTTATTAGGCAACTGCTGCCTGTGAGCCTGATTCTTCCTCCCGCCTCATTACTAAGGCCTCCACTTCACCTCCTGGGTGAGTAAAACAAAATTATCTGAGGGTCTCACAAGTACACCTCCATGCATCAGTGCAGGTTCCCTAATCCTCTTCCTCATTTCTGACAGGTGGGAAAGTAACTGACCCCACACCACGACCGAATGGGATCGAAATCTTTTACCGCATAGGACTGTCTACTCTCACGTCCACCTCACCGTGGGGTGAGTACCTTTGAGACCACTCCTATCTATATGCAGCAGTTTGGGTAGACTCTCTCTATTGACCGATTATGCTATTCTTTTTCCCTCACTAACAGTGCCCGGTGGGCCCCGCTGTGAGTACATTTCCTTTTTCCTTTTCCCTACCCAGTCCTGAGCCATATAACTTCCCTGGTGTTTCTCTCTGAACACATTGGCAGTCAATTGGCCCTATCCAGGTATTTTTTCAATTAGGCGCCAACTCAGTCATGCACATTTTTCCTTTTTTCAGTTTTGGCAGTTCAGTAATTTTTTCTATCATTGTTTTTTCAGGTGTTCCATATCATAAAGTCCTGATGAGACCCCTTATTGTCCGTGGGGTCGAAACGTTGTCGACACAAATTACAAATGAACCACTTCCTCAGCCTTTTAACATTGCTCTAGATGACTGGTTTTTCATTTCATATATTGTATTGTGGTCATTTGATGTACATAGAAACCTTTTTTTCATTCACCAGCACTCCCCCTCTTCCTTAAGGTTTGATTTTCCCAGCACTTTTTGGTTCACATTTTTTGTCACAAATATCGTCAACTGAGTAAAAGTGTTTCTTGACAACTCTAACAAGTGTATGGTTTTGATTCTTTCTCTGACATTCAGTTCCCACTTAAGTATATGCCATTGAGTGTTCTGATTATTAACGTTAAACACATAGGCCACAGGAACCACTGTCTCATGTTATATGATTCATACCCTGGTTCTTTGTGAGAAGGGTAATCCTTGTTTTGGATACATACAGTCGAGCGGTGGCTGCACCGCAAGGGTATTAATTGTGCTCACAATTATTTCCCGTACCCTGTGCAATACAGGGTCTTCATTTTTTTCGTGTGGAGAATGTCAGACAGAGAAGCACCATTATACACTGATGAGTACATCGCAAAGATTATAAGTCGTCCCTCATTATTTTCTGCGCAACCTAGTATAGCAGTAAGTCCAAAACAGTTGCTTATTGAGAAACTAGAAAATGCAAAAAAGAAGCACGAGAGAACCAAGCTACATGCACGAATGCTCACTGAATACCTCAAGGCTGGGATTATACCACAAGGTCTACAAGTGAGAAACGTACCAGGGATTTTTAGAGAGGACCCCAAATTTAAAAACGGTTTTAGTCAGATCTCCACAACTTGTTAGCGCCATTGGATGGTGCTTGGTGTGGAGACGGCACTTGAACATGCAAAAGCTGAACTAAAAGAGATAGAAGAGTTAGAAAAAGAACTATTGGAAGGTGAAGGAACAGCAGAAGCAAGGGCTATCCTGGGCAAATTGAACAAAAGTATAGAGGAATTCAATTCCCACGAACTCAAGAAAAAGGTAGATAAGGTAACAAAAGATATAAAAAACTTCACGAAAGAGAAGGCCTATCCTTACCTGAGAGAAGATTACTACTCCACCACAAATAGCTACAATAGGCAGAACACGTGGGGCAGATTTAGAAAAAAACAACCCATCTCCTTCTCAGAGTCATCAGGCGGCTCAGACGACTCAGACGTGGAGGCAGGACCAAGCGGCGCAGACACACACCCAGGACAGCCTTTTTTAGAAAAGGGTCAGAAAGGCAGAGGGAAAGTTTGGTATCACTACCCAGGCGAACGTCAAACCAGGAGGAAACATTATCAATGCGGTCCTCAGACTTACTGAACACAAATGAACACTTGAAAGAAGTACCTATCTTCTATTTATCACTTCATGTGCTTTCCTCTGCTGAAATTTCACTACTGAGTAAAGGATTGTCATTTGCAATCACAGAAAAAAATGACTTTTTCACTTTGAAAACATAACTATTCCAATTTTTCCGTAAGATAAGACTTAGAGCCACATGCATCAAAGGAAAAACCGGTTGTAAAAGGGCAGATTCTCAGAATCTGCCCCTTTTCGACCGGTATTTTGTATTTGGGATGCATCATCCCAAATGCAAAAATCGCAATTTAAGTAATCGCAAAATTTGCGATTGCATTTAAGGAATCGCAAGTTGCGATTCCTTAAATTTAATGCATTAAACAAAATAATTTAGCGATTTCGCTAATAAGAATTGCAAATTACCATCAATCTAAAGTTGATGGTAATTTTCGATTTCTCTGAAAAATGCACTAAAGTGCATTTTTCAAAGTCACATGTTACACACACATGCCCCAAGGGCATGTGTGTGTGCAAAATGTGGTTAAATTGTAAATTCAGGGGTGCAACAGGGTATCCTTTTGGAACCCTTGCACCCTTGAAATTGCATGCGCAATTTGTGAGTACCTAATGGGTACTCGCAAATTGCGCATGCAATTTCTATTGATTCCTATGGGCCTCTAGGCCTCTAGGCCCATAGGAATTAATGGGTAGCAATTCCTTAATTGCGACTAGCAATTTGTGAGACGCAATTAAGGAATTTTAGGGAATCGCTATTTTTGTACGAATTCCTACATGCATAGGCATTTCTGATTCCTTATTAGCGAATCCTTAATATTCACTAATGAGGAATCGCAAATGACATTTTTGATGCATGTCCCCTAAGACTATATTTTATGGACAATGACTACCCCACACAAGACTCCGTGTCAGGTCTGAAGCCACCGTCCACATTTTACCCTACCAATGCAATGATGCCACCAGAACTATTAACTTTTGAGAAACTAATTCTCAGTGGCATAGATAAACTTAAGTCAGAACGATGCTTCATCCCATATAACATCTCCCTAGCTGAAAGACAAGCACTAAAAAATCAAAAAATTGACAATTCAATAATTTTGAAACCAGCAGACAAGGGTGGTGGTATCGTTATCCAAGACCGTATGGACTACGACACTGAAATCAATAAACAGATTGCTGACACTAAACATTACAAAAAACTGACGTCCACTCCCCTCTCCACCATCAGAAGTGAAATACTTAAAGTTACCACTGGAGGTAGAGAACAAGGGTTTTTAACAAAGAAAGAGTTTGAATATCTCAACACTGAAACAACTTGTGCCCCAGTTTTATACACTTTACCAAAAATACACAAAAGTGTCACTAATCCACCAGGTCGCCCAATCTTGTCAGGCTGTGAATCAATCCTTGAACCGATTGGCAGGTATATCCACTTTTTTCTCAAAGACTTTGCACCAATACAAGAAACCTATGTAAAGGACAGCACTTTTATGATGAACCTTGTTGTGAATATGACCTTTAATATCGAAACAGATTGGCTTGCTACACTAGATATCACTTCATTGTATACCAATATACCACAAGAGGAAAGCATTATGCTTATAAAGAATCTACTGGATACACGCACAAACCCCACTCAAGTGCCAACAAGCTTTAATATATCACTATTGCGGATAGCGTTACAACACAACTACTTTCTCTCGGATGGCCAGTTCTATCAAAAATGTTCTGGCACTTCGATGGGGGCAGTTTTTGCACCAAACCTGGCAAATATCTATATGGACCATGTGGAACACACATATGCTCTGTCTCATCAAAATAGGTACCGCTCCAATATCTCGTGTTGGAAGCTGTATATAGATGACATTTTTCTAATTTGGTCAGGGACCGAAGACGATTTCCACGACTTTGGGCCCCATTAGGATGGCGGGCGGACTTCAGTCTGCATGCCTCCATAGCTGTGCTGGGACCGGCCGCCAGCGGTGCTGCGGTCCGCACCACCAATTAGGATGCGACCGCCACGTTGATCCTTCAGAGACTGGAATGCCGTTGGATAGAACAGGTGGATTCCATCACACACGGACTTAATACTGTTGAAGAATGGCACGGTTTTGTGACAACCTTGATCAATTAAATGTGCCTTTTTTATGTGTACTTGCCGTCTGCTCAAGCACCTATTGGTATGAAGATTTTCTGTATGATCTGTATGAAATGCAGCTCTGGTGAGATTTATGTACCCAAAGGTTGAGCACATTTGATTTGTAACAACATAAATAGGATAATGCCTATTCTGGTCAAATTGTTCTCCTTACTACAATATGTCTATAGCTACACATAGTGTAATTTTGTATTGATATACAGTATCCCAGCTATCCCCATTATAGTAATGGCTTAATACATATTATATTGGTGAATTCTCAGTACAGTCATATAAGGAGGCCTTAAACATGCACAAGCTTTATTTTTCAACCGTATACCCACATACTGACATTTGAAACCAATGTACGAATAATGTGTATAGACAAGTTTCCTTCTCCCTGTCTCCATTATATTAATGTTTTTTCCCCTCACCCCACCGTTTTCTAACTCTTACAGCATTTCTTTGCATTATTTTTAAAATACTTTTCCTACTGTGGCTCAGGACAATCCATGTATTTGTTCGAATTCTTTTTTGTTTAAAAACATCCTCCAGTTCCTCTTATACCCATTCTAGAAACTGCTAGAAGGTTTTACGTCACTCCACGGGCTATCGACCCGGGCTTCTTAATTAGTTTGAAGCGCGCGCTGCCCGGTAATTGACAAGAGACTCAGGAGGAAGAAGGACGCATTGCTCGTCCTCCTCCCTCCCCGCAGACCGGCTGACACACGCGGCCGCATCGGATATTCTACAATACAGGTGAGTCAGTTTCGTATGTAGATGCCCTTTTTGACATCTAAACATTTATTAGTCAATGTGGTTTCCCGCGGGGGAGTTTGTTTTTACCGCGTCCTGTCCCATATATCTAAGTGGCCCTGCAGGTTGAAACACTTTATTTGAAAAACTTTATTTAAACCCATTGGAACATGGAAAAGAGGCGCTTCCCCTCCCGAGCGCAACTCCTTATCTGCACCGGATATTGACCCACAGCACAATACATATCTTCCACATAAGGGGGGAGCCTGATCTACCATTCAGAGACGCATATAAATATGACATCAACTACAGCACACGAAGGATTCACGCATATTTTCCACGCATCCCTCCAGTTATTCCTAATGGCCTGCTGCTGCCTCCACTTCCCAACAGCATACGGTGGGGTCAAGCCATTTACCCCCGCACCCTTTAAGAGGTAATTAAGTGGCATAACCCTGCCTCCATGTATTAGTAGTATAAATTGGGGCTGTTTCCTGTCGGGGGACCTTCATTTAGTCCCTGGCCTAAGGGTCACTAACAGTTCTCCCTCTCCACACAGGTCCTGTTATTAGGCGACTGCTGCCCGTGACCCTGATTCTTCCTCGCGCCTCATTACCTAAGGCCTCCACTTCACCTTCTGGGTGAGTAAAACAAAATTATCTGAGGGTCTCACAAGTACACCTCCATGCATCAGTGCAGGTTCCCTAATACTCTTCTCATTTCTGACAGGTGGGAAAGAAACTGACCCCACACCACGACCGAATGGGACCGCAGTCCTTTACCGCATAGGACTGTACACTCTCACGTCCACCTCACCGTGGGGTGAGTACCTTTGAGACCACCACTATCTATATGCAGCAGTTTGGGTAGACTCTTTCTATTGACCGATTATGCTATTCTTTTTCCCTCACTAACAGTGCCCGGTGGGCCCCGCTGTGAGTACATTTCCTTTTTCCTTTTCCCTACCCAGTCCTGAGCCACATAACTTCCCTGGTGTTTCTCACTGAACACATTGGCAGTCCATTGGCCCTATCCAGGTATTTTTTCAATTAGGCGCTAACTCAGCCATGCACATTTTTCCTTTTTTCTGTTTTGGCAGTTCAGTCATTTTTTATATCATTGTTTTTTCAGGTGTTCCATATCATAAAATCCTGATGAGACCCCCTATTGTCCGTGGGGTCGAAACGTCGTCGACACAAATTACAAATGAACCACTCCCTCAGCCTTTTAACATTGCTCTAGAAGGCTTGTTTTTCATTTAATATATTGTATTGTGGTCATTTGATGTACATAGAAACCTTTCTTTCATTCACCAGCGCTCCCCCTCTTCCTTAAGGTTCTATTTTCCCTTGGCACACCGAGCACTTTTTGGTTCGCATTTTTTTCTCACAAATATCAACTGAGTAAAAGTGTCTCTTGACAACTCTAACAAGTGTATGGTTTTGATTCTTTGTCTGACATTCAGTTCCCACTTAAGTAAATGCCATTGAGCGTTCTGATTATTAACATTAAACACATAGGCCACAAGAACCACTGTCTCCTGTTATATGATGTACTAATCAGTCACACTGTAAAATGTGTATTACTTGGAGGGTTGCAAAACCTTCTACCTTGTGAACATTAATGAGGCCGATAGCATATGTACTTAACCCTCTATGAATGACTGCAAATGTAGGGAAAAAGGCCTGTCTAGGGACAGTAGACCTCTATTTTTGCGTTTGCACTCCCAAGATGCCAACATTTGTTTTAGAAATTGCCTGAATCGCTTAAAGAGGTAAGTGTTACTTTAAAACAATATTTAGACTGGTTGTACTACTGAATATTAACATTATCATCAATATCGAAAAAACACACACTCAGCAGCTGACAAAGGTCGAGCACTTAAGTTCCAACAGTTCCATAAATATCTTGCGAGTGCAGCTACTCCCGACATCCGCTGCTGAAGGATGTCAAACAGGCAACAAAGTTCATAGAAAAGGAAGGCGCACTCTGATTGCAGTCACTTAAAGAACACGTGTAGTGCCAAAATTCATCTTTTTATTAATGTTGCTTTAACTGTAAAGTAGGCACACAGCCAACGCGTTTCGTTCCCTTGTGCCAGGGGAACTTCGTCAGGGCTAATTCAAAGTTGAATGAAACAGCCCTTGACAATCATGTGGGTGTTGAAACGCCTAATTGAGAATCTCTGGTGCAGTCAAGATAGAAGATATATCAATCTAAACAAGTGTGGAAAGACATCTAGTAGTGTCAAAAAAACAATCCAATGTCCACACCAAGTCCACTTCCCGCAAGTTATCATGCTGTGCGGTCTTGGTGTTCATAGTGCGAAGACCTTGTTATCTTTGTCTCATGCGACTGCTGCTCAGGTGATACTTGATGTGGACATTGGATTGTTTTTTTGACACTACTAGATGTCTTTCCACACTTGTTTAGATTGATATATCTTCTATCTTGACTGCACCAGAGATTCTCAATTAGGCGTTTCAACACCCACATGATTGTCAAGGGGTGTTTCATTCAACTTTGAATTAGCCCTGACGAAGTTCCCCTGGCACAAGGGAACGAAACGTGTTGGCTGTGTGCCTACTTTACAGTTAAAGCAACATTAATAAAAAGATGAATTTTGGCACTACACGTGTTCTTTAAGTGACTGCAATCAGAGTGCGCCTTCCTTTTCTATGAACATTATCATCAATATCATCTTGGTATAAAAATATCGAGGGACAAAATATCAACAGTAAGTGCATATAGGGAAGTATAAATTTACTATTCCTAACTTCGTATCTACTCACCTTGACGATATATGTAGCAACATAGGGACATATATGTGCAGTTAGGTGTAGAATAACAAGACTATGGGGCGGATTTATATGTTGGTGGTATGTATACTTCGTCAAGACAGAGTATACATACCGCCAACACAAATGTCTATCCCCCAATTTAAAAGCGAACAGACCTTAAGTTTGGCCACAGCGTAGAATACTCTGTCTCTGCCATTGCCAAACATCCCCGGCAGCCCTGGGAGTAAGAGCCATCAGAATAATGCCTACATGTCCGCTCGACTAATTTAGACGAGGGGACATGTGGTCATTTATTATGGTTGGAATGGTAAAAGGAACAGTAAAAACATTATAATGTTCTCCTCTGCCATGGGAGAAGACTCCCATAATGAGGGGAGGATTACATGTTTTCTTTCCCCAAAAAAATCCTGTTTATGGATTTTCTTTTTGTAAAGAACAAAGAACTACTCTATATTACAGAGCTGCATCCTGGTGACGCAGCCCTGTAGCACAGTGTAAGATGCATTGTCATGGATTGCTGTGACGGTGGTTCCTGAAATTCTTTTATAAAGGACTGCATTCTTGGCTGTCATTTATAAATTGAGCGGGCGGCCTCGCCACCGTGTGAACGGAATAATTTCCTCCATCCTCATGGTGAAACGACAGTTCGTCCCCTCAGGCATACATCAGGCCCTTACTTACCTGCCGATATTTTATTTTCAATATTCTGTTCTCGATATTGTGTCACATCGATATTGTGGTTTCGATATTTATGGGGCACATCATGTTTACCAGCTTGTAAGACAGGGGGGAGCATGCAGGCGTCCTACTCTCAAGGCTATAACAGATGATACCCAGTAGGGAAGCTGTGACATGGAGTGAGCTTCCTCTTTGCAAATCAGTGAAAACCCCAACTTGGGGGTGGTCAGTAACTGATCAATTGTTTGCAACAACAACTGAGATCACAAAACATTGATATATCCCATTGTGACTTCAAATGTGACTACACTCCTCTCCTATTTGCCATTTAGAAAGAGTCACAAAAACACCTTCTTAGACCTGGCATTCTCGGCATGGTTTTCCTCAAATTTTTCACCTTCAGACTTCCTGCTTTTGCTGACTTCGTTTTTGATGACCTTAGACTCTGCACACTTTACCACTGCTAACCAGTGCTAAAGTGCTTGTGCTCTCCCCCTGAACCATGTTAGATTGGCTTATAACCAATTTGCATCTTTAGTTTACATGTGAGTCTCTAGTAAAGTGGCACTACGTGTGCCCAGGACCTGTAAATGAAATGCTACTAGTGGGCCTGGAGCACTGATTGAGCCACCCACTTAAGTAGCACTTTAAACATGTCTCAGGCCTGCCATTGTAGCCTGTGTATGGGCAATATTAAACTGACATTTCGACCTGGCAAAGTGAACCTCCTGCTAGGTCGTAAACCTTCCTTTTTAATACATATAAGTCACCCCTAGCGTAGGCCATGGACAGAAAGACGGCAGGGTGTAATGTATTTAAAAAGTAGGATATGTAATTTTAAGTTTTACATGTCCTGGGAGTGAAAAACTCTTAAATTAGCTTTTCACTACTGCAAGGCCTACCTTTTCAATAGAATAATATTGGAATTACCTTATCATATTTTATAAGTGTAATTTCGAAATGGGAACAGGAACCCCCTTCATGTTTGGTGTATCTGGAATTGCAATTTAAAATCATAACTTATGGTGAAGATGGATTTTAAATTACAATTCTGAAAATGCCACTGTTAGAAAGTTTACATTTTCTTGCCTTAGCGATTTGGTGCCTGCAGCCCATCTCTGGGTCACATGACTGGGTGTAGTTGACCTTTGGGCTTTGTGTATTCCTCCTAGACAGCCACACACACTGGGGAGCTTAGGTGTGAGTGGATGGGCCATCACTGGCAGGAAGGAAGGGAGGAGCGGGACCGAGCCCCATTTACACTTGAATAAGCTGTGTCCTGTCTCCACCAAAGGGCCTTAGGCCCTGTAATTAGTCTGGAGAAAGGGCGGCAGGGCACCTGCACTTCCAAGGCATGCCTCTAAAAGCCTCTCCCTACTTCAAAAGCACAACTGGGTATAAATACTGAACTTCAGTTCACTACTGGACCTGTGGATACTCTGCCAGGAAGGACTACTGTGCTGCTAAAAGAACTGCCACTCTGCTGGACTGCTTCTCTGAAGGAACTGCTGCCCTGCTGTTCACTGACCTCTTCCCTGGATGAGAAGGACTGGACCTGCATCTCTTGAACCCAGAGCCCAGAGTGAATCCAAGGGCTAGTTGGCTGGCCTTCTGATCTGAAGCTTCAGGGACACTTCCAACAAGCATGCACCTGCACCTGGACTCTGCCATCTGGGAGTCTACCCTGCCAAGTGGTGTCACCCCAGTCCTGTACCTATGTATTTGGGCTTAAGGTGGTCTGCCAGCATCTGAGGATTCAGGGAAACGACACAACTCGGCTGCTGCAGGGATTTGACCCGTCGCAGAGACCTGCAGTACCGCCACAGCCTGTCGGAATTGCCAGGGGTCGAAGTATCCTCAGTGCAGGCCCTCAGATCTCTTATCGACAGCAGCCTCAATGACGACGCCAGACTCAGCATCGCAGTCTCGCAGCTCTTCGGAACCGATGCATCGCCCCAACTGCGCGCTGCATCCCCGACACCGGACATCACCCCACAATCCTGTGTGGAGGAGATACCCGACGATAATGCAGGCCCTTGCATCGTAGCCTTGTCGCATCTCAGAATCAATGCATCACTTTGGTTGCATGACACACTTTCAATGCAGATCCTCTCAATGCTCCGCAAATCAGGATTTGAGGTACTTTGTTCAGAGGTCCTAACTGGGTCCCTGTAACCGGCCCGCACTCCAATACAGTTGGCCTGACCTTGTGAATTTGTCCCTGTCTGGCATGACCATATATCCCAGTTGGCTCTTTGTGCTTTTTGGCGCCATTTTCACTGAAATCTTTAAACTTGTATATCTCCAGTTCTACTAAGTGGATTTTTGTCATTTTGGTCCTGTTTTATTTATTAAAATAAGTTATATTTTTCTAACTTGGTGCGGGATCCATTTTGTGTGGTGTTTTCACTTTATTACTGTTTGAAGGGTTGCACAAATACTTTAGACATTGCCTCTAAGTTAAGCCTTACTGCCCGGTGCCAAGCTACCAGAGGGTTGAGCACAGGTTAAATTAGGGTTGGCGTGTGCCTCACCAATGACAAGGATTGGAGTTGCTGCTTGATCTGTGCTCACACCCCAGTCAACCAACAACCCCATTTCTTACACCCTTTTGTGTGCAGGAAATACTATTTTAGAATCTTCAAAGATCTTTTGTCATTGGAAAAAGCTATTTTGTGGTTGCAAATAATGTTGTTTTGTGAATTGCTGGCTTAGCTACTATAAATTACTTCTGGATATTAGGCCCTTATTTTTGTTAGGTCGAGCATCAGCACGCATGCGCTGATTGCAAGACATGCTGTAATCACTCCATACGGAGTATAATCCCGCCTTTTGCTCCAATCGGTTAACTTCTGCGTTGCTTGCATTTCTTGGCTCCTTATTGGTGGGCTCCCGATACTTCACTTCCGTTTCCTTACACTGTAGTTGTTTATCGGTTCCTGTTGGGGGCTACTTGTCTACAATTGGTGCTAGTGTTACTATCTACATGGGCGCCACACATCATGTTTTAGAACGGCGCCCTTCTCGTTAGCATGCCGCCCCTCTCATCTTCCTTTGCATATGCATAAAAAGTTCAGGTGAGCCATGCTTTATATTTACCCCGGCGCCTACTTTTATGTTTTTTCTTTTATTACTATGGCGCCCACTTCATAGGCCGCCACGCACATAGATTCGGCCGCCGTACTTTTTATGTTTGTACGGGCAGCCGCGGCTGCATTAGACCATCACCAGCGCTGCAGCTGCTGGGCCTGCCGTGCAGGCTCGGCCTGCCGTACTCCCAGCTCTGGCTCTGACATCGTGGGATCCACAAACAGTTTGCCTGACATTAACCTGCATTTTTCCAACTCCGAAACTTACAGCATTTGTAAACAGTAGAGCTGCATAGGCAGGAGTTCAGAGGAGGGCACGTGGAATAACGAACACGGCAGAGCTCACTAGCACAGCGAGTGCATTTGCCTGTCATGGTCACTGCCCGCCTCAGTGTAGCCCCCACGCACCGGCAGAACCGTAGCCTACTTTTGGCAGAGCCTCCCCTGACAGTGCCGCTGTTCTCATTCCCTCAGGGGTGCTACTTAGCCTCCGGCTGAAGGGCGTGTAATCCGTTCCAGTGCCTTACTCTCCTGGCTGCCATATGCAGTCAGCTGCCCCGTATCTCGCACCGTCCGCGTCTTGTCAGAGTCCAAGGTACTTAATTACCCAGACCGGAGGCAATAACCAGGCCTGTGCTGCACTGAATTTGTCATTGGATTTATTGTTTTATTCATATTTAATTATTGTGTGTTGTTTATTTTTTAAAAGCTAATTATTTGTTGCACGCATCGTTTACAACGAAGGGTGTATTTAAGCTTTGTAAATATTTGGGTCGTAGCATGTATAATACATCCGAAGTGTTTTGTTTAGTTTCATCACGTATGCTGGGCAAATCACGTGTTTTTGATTGACTATTCAGCACCTTTTAAACGCGCATGTCACGTTTGTTTTCAACTAATTACGTTTCAGCAATAGACTGACTACGTTCCATTTATCCGAACTCAGGGGCCCATTACGATGGCGGGCGGAAGCACAACCGCCGTGCTGGCGGATGCAAAAACCACCAGTTACCGCCGGCACGCAGCAGTCCACACGCCCGCCCAATTACGATGCGAAAAGCAGGCCAAACACCGCCGGCAAGCCAGCAACACCGTCCGCCATCAAAGTGCGCCCGCACACGTAGCGGCGCAGCCCAACTGACACACACCGTCCGACGAAACACGTCCCGCCCGGCGCATAAATTACGATGCCGCAAACAAACGGCTCCCACGGCAAAGAGACACCGCACGTGAAAGAGAGGCGGAAACACGGACGCCGAGCACGGACAATGAAGAAGCGGCACCCCGGGCATGAATCCAGCACTGCAGGCCCTTCCCATGCTTCTGCTGATGCACCACCAAGGACGCAACGTACCGCGGAGACGCAGGTAGGCACACACACAACAAGTGCACGCAAACAGCGCACACAGTGCAAGGGCGGAAAAAGCGGATAACCCCCCACCAGCGCGTGCACACTACACATCCACCATCGCATCCACATATGACACACAGGCCAAATCCTAACATCGCAGAACACATGTGTACACACCACCTGGGACTAGGAACCAACCACCCCGTCACGGCCCCAAAGCGGCGATGACGCCGCCACACATGCGCACAACGCAGAGGCCAACCGCAGCGCCATGCATGCGTCGCACACAGACACAGGGACACAACCAAGCAGCACACACACCAGCCCCACCCCGAACGCACATGACACGTGACAGGCCGGCCACAGACATGTCCCCAACGCCCAATTCACGGACAACACCCAACGCCACACAACCGACGCACACATGTCAGTGAAGTCACGCAACAGCAGGACACACCCCAGTGTAACAAACATGGCGAAGCACACAGCGGCAGCAACACCAACTAGGAGAAGCAGGGCTCCTTCGGGAAGAGGAACGCCAGTACCACACTGAAAAACCCATACCACCCTGCACATATGAACAAGACACATGAAACGGAACACCAAAGAGCCCGGGGACCGACAACAGGTGGCCCAAGAATTACATCCACACACAAGGCCCAACGCAGAGCGGAAAGGCAGCCTGCCGCCCACACAAGGGAGAGCAGACAGCACTGAATGACCTTCCATTCCAACACCGAAACCACAGCCCTACGACAGAAGCCGGTGAATACAGCCATTGTCCAAGAATAGACCAACACAGGCATGCCGAGGAGACCGACCACAGGGCAGATAGCGCATATCACAGAAGCACACAACGGACGGGGAAGAAAGAAGAAAACACTCCCCCATGTCGGCCACATGCAAGTTAATTGGAAGGAGTCACACAGCACTGACCTTGAACTGTCTGAGAAGCATGTGGGAAGAGGGCCCGTGTCCTCCAAACAAGCCAACAGAACACAAGTCCTGTCTCCCCACGACTACACAGAGCTCACAGCAACCCCGGAGCGTGCACATTGCAGACTGCACACACAGCCGGAGCACGCCACCTCTACGAACCGCTGCGAAATGGCAACCGCAACACACCTACCCAACTACGCCGAACAGCTCAAGCTGTACCAAACCAACACGATACATACATTGGGATGCGATCTCCTGTCCCTGCTGAACGTAAGTTACCGACTGACTTACCGCATCACATTGTTCAGCTGCGTCATGCCCGTCTTCTACTGTCGGAGGTGTCCCTACCAGCATCCCGTCGAGATATGCCTCTCCAACCCGGCATGTCTGAAGGCGGACCTGCTACCACTACTCCTCCCTCTGGACGCACACGACAGGGCCTGCTCTGCCTATGGGGGCATGGCGTATGTGGCCAACATCGCACGCGCACTGAAATGGAACCACTGTGCCTCCACACGACGGATCATCGAGAACAGCTACATCGAATGTCACCCAGCATGCCCCATCATGGTCCTCCAAGGGACAACCTACGAACAACACCTTGACAGCCACCATCCGCTTCATTGGCTGGCAAACATGTACACCACCAATGACATGGAAGCCCTGCTGGACGGCATCGCATACCTGACAACCTGTAAATACGTCGGACCACAACGCAGGTTCCCCGAGTGACCTATGAAGTCCAACCCCGCACCCATGCTCAGCTTCCGCACGGACTGGCCAGTCACCACCACAACAGCCATACCAAACGACCGGCAACTGTAACCACACCATCAACGACATCGCCATGACATCGGATAGGACCGGGACATGCACACTGTTCCCCATCACATCCAGGAACACCGCATGCATCGTGGGAGGCAGTGGCATGGGCTCTGTGCATCGCACCCACATGGACGGAACTGCACGAACAACCAGGACACGACATGGATCCAGCGCACATGGACACACACACCGCTCAGTGGACATGAATAGGTCGCCTGGAGTCTGTGGGTGCTGCACCCCTCCCACCCCCGCCCCGGGAATCCCATACCAGGACCTTTGCATGGACGACAAGTGCATACAACAACAACACGACCCCAGTGACTGTGACATGTCCAGTAACCACCACAGTGCAACAACAAGTGGCACGCCGCTGCATGCACGCAAGCACATGCCCTGATGTCATCTCACATGCACGCGTGCATGAGGAACAACCGCAGCAAACCTGTCACATGGAACTGAGATGGACTGTGCCCATGATGCCGAGCGGTCTGGTAGGCTACATGTATACCGTCTGTGTCAAAGTCCGCAGCTCCGCAGCTATACGTAAATGTACATTAGCACAGCCTTGGCCAAGCAGATGTAACCCCACACCCTATCCCATTTGTTATCATGCTCAGTATATCCTCAACATGTATTCCGCTGCCAGTAGTGTCCACTATACTGCATCACAGAGGACAGAAGACTCAATATAATGTTTGAAACCAAAACTGTCTCCGCTGACTCATTTCACAAGTACGAATGAGAGAGGATGAGAGTATGTGAAGTACACGGCAGTCGTGACATGACCATGTAGTCCACTGGTATTGGATGTCAACGCAAATGAGTAGCACTACTGTGGAAGACACACATGTGTCGTGTGAAGTCGTATGGACGCAGTGCTCAGGTGGGTGGGTGCGACGGGTAGATGCGCACATGCCAAGTTGGAGCACGCCGTGTTGGGAGGGCTCATGAACAGTACACCACCGCTTCCCTGGGCATTGTGAGAGGACACCTGTCGGGGGGAGTGAACACGTGTGTGCACAGCAGCCGGGCACACGTACAAGGCGGTACCAGGCGCACCTCAGCCCACCCTCTGTGGACAAGCTGGATCCTGTTGTGCGCCCGCCATGCCCCTTGACAAGGCACACACAGCCCCAGTCGACCAGGTGTAACCCCAACATAGTCAATCCGCACAGGCGATACAGGGCACGGGATGGCAGTGGAGCATGGTGTGTGAGAGGTCTCCTCGCGCTCCTCCTGGTCATATCACGCAGGCAATAGAACCTCAACGTCTAGCATGGCACAAGTCAAATGGAAGTGTAGGGGGACGCACCACAGCACGAGCAGCACTGACGTCACGGGAGGTGGCTCGCACCATCCCATCCATTGCCCATCATACCAACCACGCCACATGCCATTGCGACTAAGTGCAAGCGCGTGCGCCACCACCCCCGAGCCCTCCCCAGAGAGGCCAAAGAGTGAATGTGTGGGCCATCAGCCACAGACGGACGCGGCATGGCCGCAAGGGCAGCCACAGCCACTGGGTGTCGCAGGTGGCGGATCCGGAAGGCGAAGACTGTGATGCATAGTCCATGCAGGCCGGGTCTCCATTTGGGGTACCACGCAGGTGGACGGCGTCCCACCACACATCATACCCTGAGACAGCCCACTCGTGCAACTGGACCCACACATACACTCCTTGCCCTCTCTGGTGCGAGCTTGGGGCTGCCTGTGCAAGCGCTAGCCTCGCAGGTGAGCATGCATATTGGGGGGCGAGGGGAGGACATGAGGGCTGGGGCGAAGATGACTGTATCACTGTCAGTTAGTACAAGGGATGACCCAGATGTGGAAAGGAAGAGACGTGTCCCGTGTGTACTGCAACTAGTCGCCAATCCAACTACCCCCCCATGTCCGGAATGTAAGCCCGCACCTAGGCCCGCCCATCCGCCACATCGAACATACCACCAGCACGACAACCTTCCCATTCGAAACACTGACTGGGGGTGGCGACCAGTGAACAATCATGTGTAGCCTACCCACGCGTACATGTGGGCCCTCCATGATCCATGTCACCTGCGGCAAAGACATGACATGCGCAATGAGGGAAGTGAGGAGAGCTGTCCGCCCCACGCGCAGAAGGTGCATCAGCTCCACAGACCCAGCAGCGAGTCCAGCAGGGGTCACATGTGCAGGGGCAGCTGTGCCTGGTGTGAAGGCACATGCATATAGACAGCACATCGACCAATGTGTAGTCTGCCCACATCCACAGTCCATCATCATGCGGACATAGGAATTGAACACAGGGCAACACATCTTAGTTGGTGCACCCACCGTGACCAACAATGCGCAATCATCGACGTACCCGCCCTGTGCATGGCCCCCCACCCAACGGAGGCACATCCAGTGCCACCATCCCACACACACAAGCCTTCCACGGAACATGCTGTGTCCAATGCTCAGTACAGAGTCAGCGCCCATCTGGTGGATCCTGAACAGGAGACACATGCACACACATGCCAGCTCCCACTATGTACGTCTGCCACCTGGCAGGTGCAATGTAACCTCTCACCTGTGACTGCAAGCACACAGCCGTCTTGGCATGGGCTGTCAATGTGGACACCAGTCAATGTTTCGGGAGCTGTGATCCGTACAGTGCTGTACATAGGGTGCAGTGCTGACACCTACTACTGTCTCATATCCCCTCGTGCCACAGGTCCCACTTGTATTGGCCGCTCAGCCCGTGCCCACATCGTCGTCGTCGTGTGCCATACTCATCCAGCCTCGGAAGCAGTTCCATGCTCAGCAGACACTCATGTTGCCGTGGCGTTGCCGCTTGACGAATATGCAGTCAGTCCCCATCAGCACGCCCCGCAAGTCATTGGGGCCTAGATCACCATGTGCATGCACATGGCAGTGGTATGTCTCACTTGCCATTGCCATTGTTGGGAGACCTGTGTAAGTGTATTGTGGCCGTGCCGTCCCAGCTTGACAGCTGGGCTGTGGCTCATGTGCTTGCTCAGTCATGTCAGTGATGTGTATGCGAAATTGCTATGTGCCGTGTTGCTTTGACATGTGTCCTCTGCCATTTAACCCAGGCGGAGACCGAACATTGACCGCCCATACCAATTGCTGGCGGACATGGACGATACAGAGGTAATCAGGAAGTTTCGGCTGGACAGGCCAACTCTGCATCGACTGTGTGCCATGTTAGAGCCCCATCTCCGTCCCCGCAGGGTGTATCCGACTGCTGTCACCCCCACGGCTAAGGTGATGGCCGCCATGCATTTCTTCGCCACTGGGTCATTCCAGCACACAGTGGGCAGTGGAGGAGGGATGTCCCAGCCCATGTTCAGCAAGGTGCTGAGGGATGAACTGGCAGCCATGATGCTGTACCGGAACAGGTACATCCGCTTCCCCAGGGCTCGTGAATTGGCGGCAGTGAAGGGTGCATTCTATGCCCTTGGCAGAATCCCACACGTCGTGGGAGCCATTGACTGCACTCATGTTGGCCTTGTTCCACCACAGGCCACTGAGCACCTGTACCGCAACAGGAAGCACACGCACTCCCTGAATGTGCAAGTGGTGTGCCTTGCGGACATGGTGATCACCCACGTGTGTGCCAAGTTTCCAGGCTCGGCCCATGACGCACACATAATGCGCAACAGCATCTTGCCACGACTGATGGCCAATCTGCAACAGGATCGTGCCTGTATTGTCGGTGAGTATGTGGAGTGGTGTAGCGTGCTGGTTGTGCGATGCTGTCCCCTGTCCAGTTGGAATAGCTACGGTTCTCTGTGTCCCTCACACCCAGGTGACTCTGCGTACCCGAATGGGGCATGGCTGCTCAGTCCATTGAGGAATCCTCGCACCCCAGCAGACGATCGATACAATGAGGCACATGGGAGGACCAGACGTGTGGTCGAGCGTACCTTTGGCCTCCTCAAGTCCAGGTTCAGGTGCCTGGACCGCACCGGGGGTGCACTGGCGTACTCCCCACAGAAGGTGTGCCAGATAGTGGTGGCGTGCTGCATGCTGCACAATCTGGCCATTCGGAAGCAGATCCCCCTCATTGTGGATGACGGAGATCAACCAGGGCCCCAGCCCGCAGACCAGGACAGCTCGAGTGAGGTGGACAGCGGAGAGGAGGAAGCTGGGAATGTGCGCCAGCAGCTCATCGCCCGCTACTTCACTTGACGGTGAGTGTCCATGTACGACGGATGATGTGTCTGTATCTGTGCAGGTGTGTGTGTGCTGTGTCAGGGTGGCCGTATGTTCACTGCGTGCAGTGTGTCAACGCTCCATGGCCAGGGTAGTATGCCACTGTTGGTGACTGTGGCATTGTGCCCTATTGCTCTGTGCGATGTGTGTACATTGCTTGTAGTTGTTGACATGTACTGTGTGATGGGTGTGTGACACACTCATTGAATGTGCTCCTGTTCTGTCTCCCACCCCTAGGTCCCTACAGGCCCTCCGGATTCCATTGCCATGCCACGCATCAGGTGCCCTTCCGCCCAAGGTGGCCGTTGTATTCCGTACAAATAAAACACAGGGCACAAACAGCAGTTAGTGAAAAAGGTGCATTTATTACAAACTGTGACATGTGATTGTGTGTAAGGTGATGACAAAAGTGGTGCGTGCAGTGACAATGAGCTGTCGGTCATGGCTGCGTGATGATCAGGGTGTACCCACTGGTTCTATGTCCATAGTCCAACACACACATGCCATCCAGATGGCTGTGTGGAGTGGGATCGTAGAGCAAGTCAATGCAGTGGCTGGTCAAGGAAGGCTGGCGGAAGGCTGGCTGGCTGCCTCACTTGCGACTGGAGCGTGCGAAGTCCTCCCGGGAGATCTGTTTCCTCTTCGGACGGCCCCTTCCACGTTTGGGAGGGGGTGTGTGGTGGCGACCTGCTGGTGGTGGGTGAGGTGTGCTCACTGGCTGTGGACGCAGGGGAAGTGGACACTGCTGGCCGACCCTGCGCCCTAGCAGGTGGTGGCGGAGGTGGTGTTGCTGGCCTTGCCTGTGACCCCACCGCCACCACCAGCTGGCCCATGAGGTCCACGAGTTGGTCCATACGGGACACGAATTGGCCCATATGGGCGTCCATGGACCTCAGCACCCCCAGCACCTCCCGTGTGTCAGTAGCAGACCTGGCCCATTGTCCTTGGGCCTCTTCATAGGCCCCAAGGACTCTGGCCATTTGAGGCAGGGCATGGCTCCCAGGGGAGGCTGGCGTTTCCCTGACCCTGCTCCTCCTACCAGTCCTGCTGCCACCGGCCTGCCCACTAGCCACATTGCTCACCACGGTCCTCGCTGTGGCTCCCAGGGTGGATCCAGTCGGCCGGGCCACCACCTGCGCTGGGGCTGGTGCCAGCGAAGACGTGGTGGTGGTGGAGGCGGTGGTGGTCGGTGCGGCGATGGTGGCGGTTGCGGCAGTGGTAGTGGCCGCAATGACCGTGGGTGTGGCCGCAACGACAGTGGCAGCAGGGGACTGGGACTGTTCAGCATCCCTGGATGATGGGTTGGTGGGTAGGAGGGGTCCTGGGGAGCGGCTGGGCCCTGCCACGCCAGATGGGCCAGCTTGGTGGTCCGTGTCCGAAGAGGTGGACAGATCCTCCAGATCCGTGTGTCCTCGTTGGGGGCTTGTAGGCTGGCTGTGCTGGCTGCTGTCTCCATCCCCAGCGTCCAGCAGTTCGTCACCTGTGGAGAGAATGAGATTTGTTATTGTGTTGCACCTGGCGAAGTATGTATTAGTCGTCTGACATTGGCAGTTCGTGCAATCTCGTACATGGGTTTCCCGGAGGCGAGTGTGTGGCTGTGGCATCTGTAGTTGTGTGTGCTAGGCAATGGGACTGTGTGCTGTGCACATGTGGCATGGGACGGATTGGCCATGCCGATGGGTGTGTTGCTTTGCCCCTACTCATTGTGACTCTGGTGTATGCGGGCTCCTGGCCCATCCTGGGTCTGGTTTGTACTTTGCTTTTGGAGTTCAAATGGAACGCTTAGGAACGCATATGGCAACATGGGGGCCATGCCCCAGATTCGCATTTGGGATGGAATATGCTTTTGGGGTTCAAATGGAACGCTTAGGAACGCATATGGCAACATGGGGGCCATGCCCCAGATTCGCATTTGAGATGGAATATGCTTTTGGGGTTCAAATGGAACGCTTAGGAACGCATATGGCAACATGGGGGCCATGCCCCAGATTCGCATTTGGGATGGAATATGCTTTTGGGGTTCAAATGGAACGCTTAGGAACGCATATGGCAACATGGGGGCCATGCCCCAGATTCGCATTTGGGAGGGGATATGCTTTTGGGGTACATGCTGTGAGCCATGGGTGCCGAACGTGACATGTGTTGTGGCAGCATGACAGTGCATGGTCTGAGGTGTGTGCATGCCTGACATGCCCTGCATATTTGCTGTCTGTTGTGGTTACTGGACATGGCATTGGACGCATCGTTATGAGTGAGTGATAGTTGTGTGCCAGCCAACGTATTGCAGTTGTCCCATCTCCTTGGTGTGCGTGCTGCCCTGTGCCATGTGCATCACTGCAGTGCTCGGGGGGGTGTGGCCCATGTTGTGTGTTGTTGCTCACAGTGTGTCGTGCGCTTAATTGACTTCTGGCACATGGTTGGTCATGGGCATGTGTCTTAGCGTGACTGCTGTATGTGTGGCAGCTGTGCGGATGACATGCCTTTCATGTGACTGGGGCTGACGGATGGGATGGATGGTATGTTGTATGTGCATGGTGTGTCTGTGAGTTTGATGGGTTCAGTGGTGTTCGTGTGCATTTCTGTTGTTCCGCTCTGTTGCGTCTAGTGTTGTTTGTCTTACATAGGCGTAGTTGTGGGGTGTGGGGTTGACAGGCAGTGGGGGCTACATGGACAGGACTTCAATGGTGTTTCGGTTGTGTGTGATGAGTTGCACAGTGGCTGCCGTGTGGGACTATATTCAGTGTGGCTTGTGCATGCAGACGTGGCTCCTTGGGTGTTGCTATGTCTGTGATGGGTCATGTGGGGTGTGAGTCTGCTGTTCATGTCCGTGTGCACATTGTTCACTTGTTCGTGACGGTGGGCGGTGCTGCGTGTCCGTGTGCTACGTGACATGTCCCATGTGTTGGTGGTGTTATGGTCCTCATGCCTCCAGTAATCCAGCCCTGTCCAGTTTCCCACCTGCAAGTTGTTCGTGCGTGCACTGTACTGGATGCCACATGGCTCTAAGCGGGGGGTGCTCCATGTTGCAGGTCTGTGGGGGTGGGGGGGTGTAGTGGGTCGTGGGGTGGCTGTACACCCACTGACACCGATTGCTGTGGACCGTGATGTCTGCCTTTCGGCTGTCGTTGTGCACTGCGGTGGCTGACACGTGGCTGTGGGGTGTGGGGGATGCTCCTCCTTGCTGTGCTGTGGGACTGGGGCCTGGTGTGTGTTGTACTTGGGCTGTCCACCCTCCCACCCACTGCACTTTGTGTTCCTGCCACTTACCTGTTACTTGTCGGTTAGTGCAGCTGTGGCGGACACATGGGTGTGGTGGGTGCTCGTTGTGGCGCTTCTGGCATATTTGGGGACCTGTTGGTGGTTACGTGGCTGGCTTAGTGTACACATGTCCCCACGCATCTTACAGTTGTTCGGTTTGGGCTGTGTGTGGTAGTGTCTGTTGCATGTGTGTGTGATGTGTTGTGTATTGTGTGCTGGACATGGGGGTGTTTGTCCCTGGGAGCTGTGGCATGGTAGTTGCGCATGTGAGTACATAGCGGTGTGCTGGTATACATTAGTTTGTACTTACCAGCCTCCACTCCCTCTGCTAATCCGGCGAGGATCTCCGGATGGATTACGACTCGCACCTTCTCCTCCCACGCTTTGAAGGTCTTAAAGAGCGCGGGATTCCCTCCGCCAGTGACGGCAGCCAGCTCTCTGTTTTTGCCCTCCTTCTTCTTGACCAGGCTCTTTACGTCATTCCAACGTTTGTTTATCTCGACTCTGTTCCTGGGCAGGGTCCCGACTGCATTGACCTGGTCTACGATCCGGGTCCACATTCTGTTTCTGGTGGCTAGTGGTGTGTGCTGGACCATGTTCCCATAGATTTGTGGGTACACCTTGATGATCTCGTCGACCATGACCGTCAGCTCCATGGGCGTGAACTTGGGCATCCTTTGTGGTGCCATGGTGTTTGTGGTGCTGGTGCGGTGTGTGTTGTGTAATGTGCAGGGGGTTTGTGGTGCCGGTGTTTGGTGGTGGTGGTGGTGGTGGTGGTTGTGATGTGTGCGTTTCTGTGGTGTGCTGCTGTCCTTGCTGTGTCACTGTGTCCTCTCCTCTCCTCTCTGGTTTGCAATGTAGCAAGGGGTTGTGGTCTGTGGGAGTGCTGCTTTTGTACTCACCTATGTGGGTGTGTCCTCATGGTCTGTTGTTTTCAGGTGTGTTGTGTCTGGGGTTCTGGCCTTTGTATTTTTTGTTTGTCCGGGGGGTGTTTTCGGGATGTGTACTGTGCTTGTGTATTTGTGTGTGCCTTGCTGTGTGGACTTGTTGGCCATGTTGTGTGCTATTGGTTTTGTGTGCGGATGGTTTCTGTGCAGGTACGTGGGCGCCATGGCTTCTGCCGTGTCGATTCTCATCGGCGTTGTTTGCGCTGGCGGGCGGTATATTTGTTGTTTTTCCGCGCTCATGGCGGTGCGATCGTAATTTCACGTGCGGTGTGTCGGCCGTGTGGGCGGGCGGTTTTGTGTTGTCGTGCGTGTTTCCGTCCGTGGCGGGCGGTTTGACTCCGACTCGGACGATGGCGGGCGGTATTTTGTGTGATTTTTCCGCCGATGGCGGTTTTCGGTTTGTGTACTCATAATGGCGTGGTCGGTGTTCAGGCGGTGTGTGCGGGCGGATTTTTGCCGCTTCCATGCCTGGCGGATTTTTTTACGCCGGGTATCGTAATGAGCCCCTCAGTAAGTAAATTGTGTGTTTTTACTTCGTTAGTTAACAAGAGAAGATGGTGTAGACACAAGGTTTTTGTCACTGAGCAGGATTACAGATTTGGATGCATTATACTTATATATTTTGTTTTATTTCGAGAACATTTATTTACGTCATGCTGTGAGGTACGTCTTGTTTTTGTTTTTTTGCCACTTCTTCGCCTCAAATGGTTTTGTAATATTTCTGAAACCAACTTGCAGGTTCGTTGTGCTGGTTCAGTGGAGTACCCTTTAGGTATTTGCTGTCTTTTTGTAGATGTATTTATCCATTGCAAACTCAAATGGAGGGCCTTCCAGCTTTACAACTATATACAGTCTGTTTTCCACATTGAACACGGATTTAAAAAATCTTGTACTAGAAGGTGCTCACAGATAAGATCTGACATGCAGTGCCAGTCAGTCGATTGCCCCAGACCTTACCTCTCTCGTAAGGGTACTGTTGTTTTTTTACTGACGATATCAGTGCTGGTATAGTGCAAAGGTCTACTGAACAGCGATGTTTCTTGTTTTGTTTGCAGAGACTGTTCTATGGATAAATAAAAAGCCAAATATTTTTCTTCGCCCAACTTGATTTTGAATTGAATCGCACTGATTCGTTTGAGCTTTTATTGTATTGCAATTTGGGACAAACTGCACACCGTTCTCTCCCCTAACCCCCACCATGTACTCAGATGCCTTGCTTTACCCTCCCTATTTTTATTTTGTCAAATAAGTCTTCGTCAATGAGCTAAAGTCTTTGTATAGCACACTGCCATACCCCATGCACTCACTAGGCACACAGTGTGCACACACAGTCAGTCTGGGAAGCCAAGTTCCTCCACCCTGGCAAACAAAACAACATAAATAAAAACCATTAGCATTTACAACGCCAATAGGTCAAACTTTTAGAAATGCGAGACCTACTGCATTGCAAATGCTTGTTATAATTGTAACCAATGGATTCAGCATTCTATTTGGAAGATCCTCATATCAATGTTTAATTTTGTAATTAATGTTGAAGTGTTATCTTTTTTCAAATATTGTGTAGGTGCAAATGTGCCCGAATATCTTTCTCTTTTGACCTAGGCTAACTTTACAAGATTTTTTATTTCAGGCATCTTATCCAAGATATGCTTCTTACAGCTCTTTACAGTCACAAACGATAGCTAAATCCAGACGATAAAATCTGTTGTTCTCGAAAATGGCTAGTTTATTTTTAAACCATTTGTAAAGTGCACTCGTTGTCCATTGAGTTCTATCAGATCAGATGAAAATTGCTTCAGAAAAGTTTGAGTCATTTCGTGTTTTCCGTGTTCTGCGAAGGGTCTAATGTTAAAACAGGGGTTAAAGCCAGTGCTTAATTTGAGCCAGTGCTTTCCGGTGCTGAGCACCGGCACTTAATTGGTTTCGGGTGCTCGGCACCAGCACCTAATTGTCAACACCACACTTAGGGCAGTCTGCCACAAGGTGGCGCTGCTCATGTAATTTAGAGATGAGCAGTATAACAGTTGTTTAGGAAAACAATATACATTAAAAAATTGCTAATACCTGCCTTCCCAGCCATTCCTTTAGCTTTGGGGACCTGGAATAATCTGAACTGTCGCATTTACATGCAAGAGAGATGGTTAGTAGTTGTTTTGGCAGCAATGACAGGGGCGATGGGTGGTGCAAGCTGCAGTGGCCTCCTGATCAGAGCCCTGGCACTTAATATTTTACAAATTAAGCACTGGTTAAAGCTATCTTAAAATATGGGTTTTACATTGCCCAAAAACTTGGAAAATGTATGCCAAACCTCACGTAAACAACAGATTTAGTTTCCCGAAGGCTATTCTAGAATATGCTATTAGGTAAATGTTGAAAATGTTGTGGCAAAAAACTACTGTGCAATTCCTTATGCTAGGTATAAGGGAACCGTAACTGTATAGTCGCCATCACACTTGTAAAAGACGTGCATATTGATAGTTTTTTATTTGGATCCTTCTTCTGAAGTTTTAGAGGTCTCTCTCATAAAAAACAAGTTGTAAAGATTTTCGGCAAATTCCTCAATTTACAATTAGCACCGAGATTTTAAACTGGTTTTGTTTTTAGTTATATGTTATTGAATTTCACTTTTATGAGCTTTTCTGCCACAGTGTGATAAATTACAGACGGCAATAGCATAGGTTAAGTGTGAATTTTCAGTAGCTCCGCCATTTTAAAAGAAACATTGTTGGCACAACATTAATGACTGTCTTCAACCGCGCAGTGCTGAGAGACACAATAATACCTGTGTGGAGACCAATCCTTAGCTTCAGTTTTTCCTCGGGCATGTGCCTGATCCGGAAGCCAATCATGGCACTGAGAAAGTGCAGAGACATGGTGGCAATCTCATCAACGTGTTTCATTCCATTTGGCAGAGGAAGTCCACTTGCCACCATGTAGGCATCTCCAATGGTTTCCACCTGAACAAAAGAAGGACAAAGGGATAGCAGCAATTGTAATCCATGTCTTTCAAGCAGTAACTGTGGTGATGTCCAAAAACTTTAATAAAGCATCTCCCTCAGGTTAGGTTGGTAGGTTTTAAGACATGCTCCTGAACTGCACAACACCATCGTGGAGAAAATCTGCTTCTTATAGCAGCAACCACATTGACTCAGGACAGTGGAAGACTGAACTCCCTCCTTTGAGTAAAGTCATAACCCCAGACAGGAGAATGCCCAAGATAAAGAAAAGAATCAAGAGGTCAAGTAAATGGCAGTCACTCTATTTTGCAAGTACCTGGAGCACAAACCATACAGAGTTGCAGGTTGAGGGATAAAAGGACGCAGGAGACACGACCCAAGGAGGATAACGCTGCCATGGGAAAATCACAGCTCCAGAGAGAGTTACCTACTTTGACCGATTTAGACAACAAATTAAAACTAGGATGTGATAAATTGCATAGTTTTTTAAAAACCAAATTGTGAAACTGTGCAGATGTACACATGAAGCCTGAAATGTGATTTGCCGGTAGCACACATCACTTTTGAATGTGGGGGAATATCTAACACCATGTGCATTTAAAACACACTAATGTTTTTCTTTCCCTTCGCAAATGCGGCTGGGCATCCTTCCATCATTGCCTCATTTGCCCCCATGGAAATGACCACAGATAACAAACTACTGTCGATTATGCGGAGAATCAAAAAAGGACGTGCTACACTTATTGTGCATATGCAGGAGATTAAACAAGGAACAAAGACTCATATTAAAACCTGCCCTAAAGAAAAAGGGGATAAGAACATGCAGACAGGCAGTAAAAGCATGCTTCGAAGGCGGGGATAGCCAGCTAGCCTGCTGTCTGGTCCCATTAATATGTAAAGCAGGAAAAATTTTAAACTCCAGCACTTAGTTGACCATTTGGGCCACCACACCAGGCATTCAAGATTCAGCCATATGTTAGTATCCGAGAGATTCACTTCATCCGCTGCTGATCTTGCATTTTGCTCGCTTTAGCTGCTGGGAGCCACACTCAAGACCCCGCGGTCCCAGAACGCGCTACACAGGAGGAAAAACTTGGAAACGGCAGGTTCTGCATACTGCCAACAACCCTGTTTCACAATAGTACGGCAGTTTCAGACCCCTTAATTTTAACAAATCCCATTAACAACGTTGGAACGTCGCTTTGGCTAAAATGAACTGCAAACGCTGGCACATAACTAAGGGTTTTAACTCTGACAATCTGTCCACTACTGTTTTACTTATGCAAAAGTTTTATCCCAATCGAAATTATTGTTTTACAATATGGAAACATTTGATACTGATGTTTTATAGTTGCAATGGTTTTAAGTAATCACGCAAATAAAGATATTACTTACCTACTTCGCAAATGTGCTTGGCAAAAAAAAAGAAAGAAAGAAAATCCTGCGGAAGCAGTGAGGAAGCACTGATTTATAAGATTATTCCCCATTGTGAGAATAAAACCTTCTGATTCTCTAGAAATTTCGCTCCATGGCAATGCGGATACCCAATGAACTGGTAATTCTCTGGGGTAAAACTCCAACCTGATTTTCTGGCAGACTTACAAGGTAAATCTGAATTTTTGATGTAATTTTGGGCCTGGGTCTAGTAAGATTTAATTAATACATATGTAGTCAGCTCCATTACACAATCTCAAAGAGAACCCTTGCCAAATGTTCTCTCCACATTCCACCTATATTTCGCTCATGTTTCCCTGAGAATGAAACTTTCTGCAGCTGGCACAATTATAAACTCACTCACCTTGCTGGTGGGATACTGGGCTCCACTCCTGCATCCCAGGGTCCCATAATCTCCCCATAACAATAAATGGTGCAACACTGAAGGGGAACAGTCAAGGCCTGCCTCCTTCTGCAGGCTAAGGTGATGTTAGTACTGCTTTCTTATCATGTTCTTTACAATTTAGAATAAAAAAAGAATTTGTAAGCAATCAGGTTATTGGTTGAGGGGGTTAAAGCCCCACTTAAGCAACAACCACAATACTTGTCAAGGTGAACCACAAAAGGCACTAAATTAACCTGTGCTTAACCCTTTGGCAGCTTGGCACAAAAGCAGTCAGGCTTAACTGAAAGGCAATCTGTAAAATATTTATGCAGCACACAAACAGTTCTCAAAAATAGAGCAAAATTTAATACATAAAATGATATCAGAATTACAAAAATCCAATCAGTAGAACTGGATATGCAATTTGAAAGTTTTTAGTGAAAATAGTACCTAAAAGCACAGTTTGTTGTGTCCTTGTAGCCTACACAGGAGGTCAACCAACTGACCCTTGCAGTCCCTCTGGTTATCCTGGACTGAAAATAAGCAGGTCAGTCTTCCTTCTCAGACAGCAATGCAGTCCTCCAAGCAGCAAAGCAGTCCTCTGGCAGCAGGGCACTCTTTCTTCTGTAACTTCCACAGGTCCAGGAGTGTTCTGAAGAGTGGCTCTGGACATCCAATATTTACACCTAGTACCAGCCTTTGTGTGGGTGGGCTCCCTGTCCCAACCCCACATCTGGTTCTGGAAAGTTCTTCCCCTTCCCCTATCAAGACTCCAACCTTTCTAGGGATGACAAAAGGATGGACAGGCCTGGTGTCAGCTTCCTTTGTGTGTGCAGGAGGCAAAGCCCTTTGAAGTGTAAGTGGGACTGGAAACAGCCCCTCCCAGTCATCCTGCCAGGATGGCCCACCCTGTCCACACCTAAACCCTCTGTATGTTACTGCCTGGAAGCAATACACAATCCAAAGTTAGGACTTGTTAAATGTAATAAGGTAACCTAGTGTTAGTCAATGGGAGAGATATGGTTTACAACAATGTAAAACAACTTTAGTTTTTCACAGCCAGGACATGTAAAACATAAGTGCCCATGTCCTATTTTTTAAATACAATTCAACCTGCTTTATGAGCCTTTTGAGTCTATCCTAGGGGCGACTTATAAGTATTAAAAAGGAAGGTTTAGGCCTACCAAAAGGTTTATTTTGGTAGTTTGAAATGGCAGTTTAAAACTGGATGACAGGCTGCAGTGGCAGACCTGGGATATGTTTTAAAAGTGCTACTCTGCTGGGTGGCACAAAGAGTGTTGCAGGCCCACTAGTAGCAATTAATCTACAGGCCCTGGGTACATGTAGTACCATTTACTAGGATTACAAGTTGATTAAATGTACCAACTGGTAGATATCAATTGTAACATGTTTTAGGGAAAGAGCACACTCACTTTATTACTGGATAGCAGGGAAAAAGTGTACAGAGTCCTAACCTTAATGCCAAAATAAGCAGGTTTAGTAATAGAAGGCTAAAATCTGGGGGTGATCCTGCAAAAAGGGCTGTTCCAACAGAATTCAATTCATTACAAGTCATGGTGATGGGGCTCTAGTGGGGTCCGAGGAATGCTGCTGAGGCACTGGCCCCAACTGCCCCCCTACCCTCTAGTGATGCCACTGGGAGTTGGCTGTTTTCACAAGTATGTCACCAAATACGTGTGTACCCTTTTTCTATCTTCTGTGGAGACTACTGTCTGTTATCTCTGAATAGCATAACTTGATTAGATATGAACCATATAATCATTCATGTGAGACGATCTCTAGGATAGCACAATCTTACACCCGAATATGTTGAAAGTGTCCGTATATTGTGTCCTGGCACAGGACTTTCATCACACAATGTCTTTCTTTAAGATTCATCCAATGATCCATCAGGCATCCTAGCTAAAATCTGGGCTCACAAAGACTGTCAGCCTAATAGAAACCTATCCTCTGCCCTGGACTGATCACAAATGAATCCACTTCTGTATTAATATTGGCAGGGACATACACCCTGTTGCAGCACAAGTGTAATTTCTGAGTATTGTAAAACTTCACTCATGATTTTGGACCATGAAGTTCCTCTCATATTTCTCAAGGTCAGACTCCACAAAACTTCAAATAAATTGTTCACCTACAGATAAAAAGGTAGCTAAGCTATCCTAAACAGTAACAATGCAAACAGCGATTGGCAAGCACACGCATCAATTTATTTAAAGATAAGGCACAACTTACGCTCTACAAAAAACTATTTTGGGCAAGGTAAAACTGCCTATGCAATTGAAATGTCCAATACTCCAGCTCGTCCTCTTTCAGAGCGCAAAGTCATTTCTTAAATCTTCTTGCACTTCTTCTGCCATGCTACCTGACTCTCACAACAAGTTTGTGAAAAACTAGCTTAGTTCTTCTCTTCAAAATGAAAAGAAAAATACTTACGCATAAAGAGTTATAGATCATCTCCCCAAGCACCTGTACAGCAGAGACTACTCCTTTTTCCTAACAAAGTTGGACCAACTTTGTCCTCACTGGCCAGGAAAAAGTAATTGCAATTTAAGGCTAATTAAATTATGTTCCATGGAAGATCCTTGCCCAGTTTAATTTGTACTGTGTTACTCACCCACTATTGTACTTTCCCTGACTAACATCATTAATCCAACACTTTCCTCCAAAACAGTACCTCCGGAATGTAGGGCTTAAGTTGTTACCCCCTCCTTAGAAAAAACAATCTGGATGGGGCTATAATTGAAAATCACATAGCACATTACTTCCTGCCCTTAACAAAGGCACAGCATATTTAGTGGCAAAGTAACTAGGCCACTACATGAAAGATACTAATTGCATTGGTAAATTTCAGCATTCTGTGAGAATATTATAGTTGTTTCAAAACATGTGTGCTTCTCAGAGGTTCATGATCACTTTTTTACCCTGCTCCTATAAAGGGCAACTGTATTATTATTATTTTTTATTATTATTAGTAGTAGTAGTATTAGTAGTATTTATGTAAATATTATCACTTCAAGGGGAAAATACAAAGTTTTTGCATTTGGAAAAGATTAATACATTTCATTGACTAGATATCTGTTGGAAATTGAGAACTCAGTTGTACCTTGTACACATCGTATGTTCGGATGATGTCATCAAACAAGCTGTACAAGTCATTGAGCAGGTCGACAACTTGCAGTGGAGTGCTGAGAGAGCACAGGTTGGTGAATCCCACTATGTCCGAGAAAAAGACCGTGACAGATGTAAAGCTCTCGGGTTCCACCGATTTCCCTGCCATGAGTTGTTCTGCAATAAAACTGAAAGGAGAAGAAACAATAGAGCGTTTCATCAAAAAGTAAGGCAGCATTTGAAGCAAATTTCCCTTCAAACGGAGCACACAGAAGTAGCTCCCCATTCTGCAGGTTTTAAACTGAAAAGCAAAAGAATTAAATTGCCAATGTCTATGAAAGTTCTAAAGAATCTGCAAGTTCTAAATCTTTGGCCATATCCCAAGCCACCAGCTAATTTGTGATATTATTCATGAGCATTTTCTGGATGAAATAAAGTAAATCAGAGACAGTCCCTGCCCTGGATTCTAGACAAAACACTGGCGTGAATATTGATGCTGGCAGTCAGAAGTCCACACCTTCTCCTTCAGAAAGACTTCTGTGAATGAAACTGTTACATTCCTGAAATTTCTAAGCCAGTCTTTTGTCTGTGAGATCCCTGCCCGTCTAGAGAGGTCAAAGAATGCCACAAGTAGTTGGCATAATACATTAGAGAAACCGTGAATAGCTCATTCAGGGTGGGAGTTATTCAAGCCAATCTGAGCAAATCACAGGTAAAGCCCCTTCCGAAAAAATCTGGTCTCAAGATGACTGACCTGAAAAGTACCATCCTATTTTGAATATTTCATGGCTCTTTAAGATAACTGGAGAAGGCAACTACACTGCAGTCTCAGGAGTATGTAGAGGTGAATGGTGGCCTTGGGTGCAAACAATCATGATTGATTTCATCTCTAAAGAGGACCTGGGACTGCCCTGGTTGACGTCCACTTCACCATTCTCATAGGTTGGGTATTTGAGGGTTCTGATTGGTTTCTGGGTCTGTGATTCAATTAATGTAGAGTTGGGACTAGGGCTAGGGTTAGGCTTTCTATTGGAAGTAGGGACTAGGGCTTCCTGTGTGATTGGTTGCTGGGACTAGTGTTGGGACTAGGGCTAGGGTTAGGCTTTCTATTGGAAGTAGCGATTAGGGCTTCTTATGTGATTGGTTGCTGGACTAGGTGTGGGACTAGGACTAGGATTAGGCTTTTTATTGGAAGTAGCGATTAGGGGTTTCCTGTGTCATTTGTTGCTGGGACTAGGGCTGGGACTATGGCTAGGGCCTCTATTGGACGTAGAGATTAGGGTTTTGAGCCTGATTGGGTGCTTGGACTAGGGCTATGATTGGCTGTAAGGTCTTGGTCTCCTATTGGTTCTAGATAGTAGGACTAGTGTTGTGATTGGATTGTGTTAGGTCTAGGGTTCCCATTGGCTGAAGGGGTCACCTGATTACTAGGGCTATTTAAGGCCAGGGTTTAGGGCATCTCAGCCCGGGCGTTGAGGCTAAGGGCGGAGAGGACAAGGGCAGTTGCCTGTTTGAGCCTATTCGAGACTGGTCGGGCCTACGGCCAGAAATGCTGCCCATTTTCCCTTTCAGTAATACCCACCCTACACCATCCACATCCACAAACAGAGTAACATACTCACACCAAATGTACACCACACACTTACTACAAACAAACCCTATGCACAAATCAATGTACCAGCATACACTGCAAAACCACACAAACCACATCAATATACCCTTCTA
Organism: Calotriton arnoldi; assembly: GCA_963921515.1. Taxonomy (NCBI): domain Eukaryota; kingdom Metazoa; phylum Chordata; class Amphibia; order Caudata; family Salamandridae; genus Calotriton; species Calotriton arnoldi. The sequence continues at coordinate 152,986 of CAWUFW010019108.1, read as the reverse complement.
TCCCAGCTACCACACATTTCCACCATCACTTACAAACGATACACCACTCTATCCTATACCACTAACCAATGCACTCATCACTAACACAACCAAAATCCATACCATACTTAACTACAACCCATTCAGACACATACTCCCCACTCTAATTACTCCTAACAAACCCCCTTTTATCACTAACAAACCCATACTCAGCCTTCCATCATTTGTCCAGCCAACACCCTCCTCTTCTTTCTAACACAACAACACAACACTTACATGCCACAGCACCACACATTTTAACTCTTGCAGCAAACAGGTCTAAAACAAACAGTCTTAAATCTACTTCATCCCCTCCTTCACATAACATACACTCTACTCACAAACACATCACCACCCCCTTTACCTTACAAATTCCACTTGCAAACAATAGTATACAAACAAATCAATCTGATAAAACAAATACATCTGCACCTCTTTTCACTACTACTCAAAAAGAAACATATCACACACATCAGCACAACAAAATCTCTCAAGCACAACACCTCATAATACTTACAGTCACAAAATACAATCATACACCCACCTTTCAAACTACACAAATGAACAAACTCCAATGCCAAGCTTTCTCTCTTCCACCACACCTAACACACATACAGCAACACAGCAACTCTCTTCCAACTGCCTCTCATCAATTGAACAATTTAGAAGCTTACTACATGACCCACATGCTGCACCACCACCACTGACTCATACACCTTCCCCCCTAAACATACGCAAACAATTTAAGCATTGTGCCACACATCACAACTTTGCTTCTCCATGTCTACTGCACAACAAGGTTACACCACAAAAACAACACAGCACATCAGCTCACTCTCAAACACCGTCTCCACCACCTATGCACGCAGACCCATCAAAATGCCTTCTTAGCCTGCTGGACGAGGAACACATTACAGAACAGCTACACAATTGCTATCCTAATACAGATAATACCAGCACTAAAAACACACCTGCTACTAACCCACACAATACTGATCACTCTTCTACAAAACAAAGTCTCACTGTCACCAAAGCACATTCTCTAAACTGTCTACTAATAAATGCTTGATCGCTCTCTAAAAACAAACATCACATCTACGACCTTCTCACCAATGCAAAACCAGACATACTATTCATAACTGAATCGTGGTTGGGAGATGTTGATGCCGTGATCGTAAAATAGGATCCTAAACATCCCCCATACATGAAACCTGTGTTAGTGGCCGGCCCTCGACCTGTTGGTGCTCCTTGCACCAGAAAATATTAATCGCCACCATTGTAAACCAAGAAACAGGACCCTAGAGATTTCCACTGTGCTTGGGGTCAAACTGTGTACTACTATACCTTCAGTCAGCGACTTTTGGCATTGCGAAATGGAACAATGAGACACTTGACTGGTCCTTTGAAATGTGCTAGGTTCCCATCCACTGGACATTAGGGGTCCTGAGATTATGGTACAGTTTGCACACCACTCATTTTGCTGTTTTCTAGCAAGCATACTTTTTCCAACCAGAACCATGTTCACTGTATTTCAATTTGCTCTATGTGAGTTGGGTCAGTGATTGGGTGAACATTCTAGAGCCCTGGCCATACCTGCTGAGTTATCGTGACATTGAACATGTGCTGTGACTGTTTTGGGAACTAGGGGAAGGTTCACACAAGTCCTGATATTATTTTTGCACATTCGTGTCTGACTTTTGAATCACTGACTGACACTGAGTTCATTGTCACACTGAATCTGGATCCCACCTACACCACCTGCTAGTGTAAGCCTTGACTGCTTGAAAAAGCTATCATTGGAAAGTCACGTATACAAAGGGAATGTTTTCTTACTTTTTAGACCAAAGGCCTTCAGACAGTAGTGTGGAATGAGAACACTGGCCTATGATATTGCCGGGTCTGACACTAAATATTGATATTCTCTCCAACAACCTTCAGTGGCTGGATTACTTCTCTATATGGTTTGGGATGCTGCATGACAGAACTCTTCACCGTCTCTCCATACTTTGAAAGGTGCTGGCCTTCTCTGAGAGAGACACAACTGTTACCATGTCTATGCTCCTTCTGCTGAGCTCCTAACTTAATCGCTGAACGGAATTACCTCGTATGATATGCTAAAACTGTGTTAGAACCATGCATAAACAATGGCCCAAACACGAAACTGTGGTCTCATTTCTTCATATAAGGCGTTCACTTGTTTTGATTTCAATAAAGTGGACCCCTACACATTGTTAGATGTGTTGCCAACAGGTAAATTTGGATTGTCTACAGATATTGCAAGGTCATGTAAAATGGAAGGAGGTGTAAAATGCTTAACAGAACGGAAACAAAGGAGTGGATAGAAGTAGGGATTACAGTAAACACACAGTATTTGATGACAAACATCAGACCCCTAGACACAGCAACCAACCGAAACAGAAGATCCAGACTCTAGCTTTGTACAAAGGACATCAAACTATACCCACCTACATCTTAACTACTCCACTGTTACCCTCACCAATCATGCCCATCCCGGATCCAACCTTATGTGTGCCATCCAAACCCATTCAACATACTAACCCTTCACACGTCAGCACACGTCAATGTAAGCCATGGCACTCTGAAGTGGTTTGAAGTTGGACTAATGGTACTACAGAAAAAACCCAGATAAATATACAGGGGTGACAATAGTAAAGATTTTAGAAAGGTGAGAGGTAGTGTGGAAGTTAAAAAATAATGGCAGAATGCAGAGCAGTGAAGAAATCCAAAGACGCTCTGTAATTAAGACCATACTTTCAGAAGATCTTTACTCCTTAAAACTGCACGCATCAAACTATTTCAATTATGAGCCTCAAAATGCGAATGAGTTTGCAATATGTAGATTAGAAGGTCCCGTTGGCAGACATTGCAATGTTCCCTTAGATGTGTTTGATGATGACCGAGTTCATCTAAACACAGTAAGGAGAGTGATCATCTTTTCTCGCTGGAATTGGCAGAGTGTCATTGGACAGTTTTTGTGATTGGCTGGACCACACATACGTTGCTGGAAGTGTGAAGACAATGGGACAGTACCGATTCCTATGCTACACCTATCCCAATATACATGGAACATTACATAATGTTTATAAACAATTTTATTTTGTGTAGAATGGTTTCATGGCTGCTAGGAGCAGACTGCCTTTTCTTCTAATGCAAGTGGGAAACTGCATAATGAATGTAAACACCGCTCTTACCTTGGAAGCATTGTTGATAGGAGTTTATCTGTCTTTTTTTTCTCTGCCATTAGTTGCGTGGTCCTGTCTTCCACTACCTCCTCCAAATGATTAGCATACTTCTCCAGCTTGTTCACCATGTTGTCCAAAATACTGACATGACTAGCAAAGAGATTAGCGACAGAATTACAAAATATTGGACTGACATGACTAATGTAATCTGCAATGTATCATATTGTTACATTAAATAGGCTAGTGCAGTAAATAATATGGCTCAGAATGAGCAAATAGAAATAATGCATCAGAGACCATCCATCAATTGCAAAGATGTCCTATACCAAAGATGAATGACAGTTTCTGCAGAGCAAATCAATGTTAAGATCATTCAACCAAAATTCCTGCAATCATGGACCCAGGACACTGAGTAACATCCCTCAGGATACATCAGCTAAGACCAAGACCATCACAATGCACCAAACACAAGCATTGTTGCATCAACTTGACCACATTCATCCAGAAAGCAACAACCATAAATAACAAATTATGAATAAAAAAATGCAGAGGCAAATAAACATATATGCGCTATGAAACAATATGTTTAATGCCAAAGTCAGCCCCTCGGGCACCACATTAATGCCTCAGATTGAATCTGTACCCAATTATACTATGCTGACATGCACATATGACCAAAAAGCTTCCAAAACCTTGTGTCATCTACTAGCAGCCTCCAACAAAAAAGATCAGCACTGAAAGCCAGGATACATTAAAGACAACATGCCACTCACATTGTCAGTACAAACAAATAACCAGAAAAATATATGAAACATTTGATTGAAATCCTCCTCTACTCATCACCCCTGGCATGTGTGAAACACAAGAACACGCAGGGAGGAGAATGAATAACTACACCAGACACACGCACCGTCAAGTTGGAGGTGTAGTAATAAGCAAGTGGACCAGCGAAGTCAAATCTGCAACCACAAACTACACATCACAGCAATACATAGAATGTGTACTGTGTATCGAACCACAATTCATTCTAATATCTCCATACTGACCCGTGGACTGCAAGGCTATATCCTTGAAAACAACTATAACCACACTCCTCAACCACTACAAGGCTCAGCACTATGACATGGGAGATGTTCTATTCCAAAAGAAAATACTAGTTACCACAATCCGCAATCTGATACCATCTAAGCACTCAAACGCTTCCTCTTCATACATGGAATCATGCCTACCAAGGAAGGCTACTGGAGATGAGCCAGTGACCACTGAAGAGCTCCCATCTAAACTCATTCATATCATCATCACCAATCTTTCTTCTTGACAGGTTTGTCTTAGGCACCTCCAAATCTGCAAATGTCATGACCTAAGCAGAAGGACATGCCACACAAACAGGAAAGCACAATGAGCATTTTAAAGCCACTGAAGCACAAACTCTATTACATTTGCTGGACTGAGCTACTGCAAAATGTAATATAGGACACCTACAGTGATGCACAATTAAGGACAGCAACCCAAAGGCCAAGATGCTACTGTATCTGAATGCAGCTGTGTTATGAACAGTTGACTGAAGGACTGTGAGAAATGCAAATGCCTCAAGAAATTGTGACATACAGTGACACAATAACGTTGTTCAGCTCAATGATCTGGATAGACATATACGAGTTGGGTTTTGATCATGTTCCATAATTTACATGTATCTTAACATGTACCAAGCTTTGAGCAGAACTGAGAGAGTGCCCTTGGCACTTGAAACATTCTGCCACCAGCACTGGACATGTAAATCTCTACCCACTTATCTAAAACCATTTTATTTATGACATTTCCGTCTCCACAGTTTAACCGCATGTCGTGGGACAGAAGTAAAGCTCAACATCAGGGTCAATGCACCAGCAGTTATGATATCGCCAAATGATAGGATTACACAGAATGATAATGATCAGCATACACATCCCTTATTGATAAGAGCTGATAAGAGGGAGTTATAGTCACAGGTTTGGATGAGAAAATGTAGATGCAAGAGATAAACAATAGCATTTACCTGACATTGAGTCTCAAGAAGCTGACGAGAAATGCACCAAAACCACTGACATATCTGTGGAGGTCACAGTGTTGGGGGTGATTTTGTGCAGTCAGGGGTCAGGGGTCAGGGGCCAGGGAACAGCGGCACACAGATGGTACACAGAGAATGAAGGCTGGCAGGCATGCTTCAGAAGAACAGTAGGTGAGGCAGGACAAAGGGGAACACTGATATTAATGATAATGCCATTTCATGTCCACAGTGTATCATGGACGGTCATCAGGGAATGGAGTAGGATCAGGGAGCACTGCATAGCGGAACAGAGATAAAAATGAACCTTGACATGTAGGAAGGCAAGAACAGAATGCAGACAATGAAAAACTATGTGGTGGCCATGGATATGGTGCTGATAGGGCAACATGAACATTTGGAGGTATTGAAGAAAATGTAACATGACATGCCTCAGGAGCATGGTGGGTTCAAGCTCTAGGAATGAGGGGCGAGATTGGGCCCATCTGTTCGTCAAGGATAATGTCCCTTGAAAGGAGATAGCAAACAAACAGGTATTGCCTACTCTGTTAGTGGTTAAGTTCTTGACCCCCTTGTTAATCGAGAATTGAATCTCCAAATATGATGTACCTGAACACAATGAGAAGGTTGGATAGCCTCTGAACACTAGGCCCAACCTGGACCTCAGCCACAGTGTCAGTTCATGGTGGTCCAAACAGTGCTCTCTGGTCCTGTATATTTCCACAGGCCCCCTCACAAATTTCTATACAGGGTCCAGTGAGTGTAATGGAGGAATGGCTATGCTAGTACATCTGGTGGTAGTAGTAACGGGTTTCTTTAAGGAACACCTATTTCTAATTCTCAGTTTCTGTATTGCTGTGGCTGTGATTATTTTATATCTTATCTTACTGAGACTGAACCTATTGTGGTATTTCAGCCTGCCAGCTGTAATCCTGTATATTTTGAATATTCTCTTGACATGCATATATACTGGACTGTTATTTAATTGGTGATAAAACTACTTAACTTCAATCACCGATTCCTGGTCCTTATTGTGGGGCCAAATGGGCTTCACAAATGCAGCATTTCTTTGTTTTTGCTAACTCCCTCAAAGTCTCAGACAACGTAAAACGATCCATCAGTTGAGAAATTGCAAATAACGCACCTATGCGCTCTCAATGTACTGTCCAGCTGGAGCCTCTGTGAGCCAAAAGGCTCATGTAATGGTGCGTTATGTTCATTTGGGACATGTGTGCTGTTTTACTTCCTCTGCTTCCTGGTTTTGTGGGTAGCAAGACACCATCCCTGTATTTGGGGAAGTCACAGAGGTTGCACAAGCCCTCTTTGCTGGTAATATCTCAAATAGTACCTTATGGAAACTGGCAGGACATGCCAAATGGGATTTGGGTGCATGACTGAGATTTCATATGCTTTGTAGGTAGATAAGCCAATCGTGTCCTAATAACTGTCTGATGGGACATTTGATTTATTTATTTATTTGCAGAGTTTTATATAGCGCTGGCTAGACCCAGAGGTATCAGAGCGCTTTACATGAGGATCAGCGAGTTACAAGTTACAAAATTACATCAGTTACAGGAGCCAAGTATAACATAGGAGAAAAACAGTGAATACACAATAACATGGGTTATTAGCGCATAGCATAGCCAAGACACACGTCAAATGAAGCATGGAAGGTAGGGGGGGAATGGTAAAAAAGGGTAAGGAATGCATAATCGGGTCAGGCAGACCGGCAAGAGGGAAAGTACTTACAAAACAGTCACAGTAAAAGACATACAAACCGGCTGGGGACCAACAATCATAAACATCCCGTGAATCGGTGATAGTATAAGATGGGAGGGGAGTAGGAGACCAAAGGGGGGGGGACGACTTGAGGAAAAGAACAGACAGGCGAACAAGGAGCAGTCCAGCAACAATGAGGAAAGGTCGATTTAAGGGATCCTTTGTCTGCAATGCCCTTAAATGCCTTAAATTTCATGCTGTGTTCATTAGAATTTTTTTAGCTGATTTATTTGTTTCTTTTCCATTCTTCACTGTCAATTGCATAGGGGGTGTTTGTAAAACAATCTTGTTATTCGGTTTAGGAATGTTATATAACCATGTGCCTCTACCACGGATCACCTTTAATGACCATGAAAAGACTACAACAGATTCAGAACTCGGTTGCCAAACTACTCTTGCATATCAAACCACAAGACCACATCTGCCCTTCCTTGAAAGCCCTGCATTGGTTACCGGTTGCCAGAAGATCCACATTCAAGCTGCTTTGTATCACCCAGAAAGCGATACATGGATGGGACCACTCTTCATCAGGAATAAAATCACCAAACACATTCAACAAAGGAACCTCTGCTCTAGAGTGGAACCTCGCCTCAAAATCCCAAGATACAAGAAAAAAACCATGGGTGGCACATCCTTCTCTGTTCAAGCAGCCAAACTATGGAACTGTTTACCCCCCAACATAAAATCCACGGACAACCACCTTATCTTCAGAACACTACTCAAGAATTGGCTCTGCCCCACAAAAGCACCATACGCAAACAGAAATATACAGCATATCCCTCTGTATATAAGCATTTATTTGTACTATAGGTATGCACCTATATATGTGTATTGCTTTGCATAAACATGTAGAATAATTATGTTTTAAAAAAAATACATTTTTAATTTCAACAACACTTGAAAACCAGAGTTCATCTAATGCATCTTTAAATCTACATATACTTACTTCCTTGAAGCATCTACATAACTTCCATGTACTTGGATCTATATATTTATTACTTTTCTCCTAAAAAAGCATATTAAATGCACTACCCTATTTCTCACTCTATACCTCTATCAATATCTTTAATCTACATATACTTACTTCCTTTATGCATCTATATACTTTCCATGTACTTATGGATCTATATATTTATTACTTTCTTCTAATTTAGCATATCCAATCCACTACCCTATTTCTCACCCTATGCCTCTCGCAATATATCTTCTACCTCAACTCCCTGACTCATCTCAAACCTCTTTCTACTGCTCTTTCCAATGCACTACTCTATTCTCACCCTATACCTCTATCAATATATCCTCTACATCCACTCTCTCATTCATCCCAAACCCCATACCACTACTATGATCCCCAAAATAACCCTTTCTAGACTCTCCCCTACTCTACCCCTTCTTGCATCATCTGACACCTCTTTTACTATACTAATCCCCCAAAACAAGCCTTTCTAAACTCTTCCCTCTCCACTACACGTCCCTTTTTACTCATCCCAAGCTTCCTCCTACTGCTATGCCCTCCAAAAAAAAAAGTCTAAATCCTTCACTCTTCTATCCATCCACTATCCTTTTTAATCAAAATAACAGACTAACATGTCCACTTTACAAATTTCATATTTCACTACACTAATTCACCACTAATCCTTTATGGGTTCCAGAGTAGCGTGCTACTCACCAAAAAAGTGCTTCAACACCTCATATGGGGTAGCAAGCACTATATAAATGCAAACCTTTTTTCCCTTTTCTATCCCTCCACTAGCCTTCTCTATCCAAATAACTGAATAACATATCCACCACTCAAATTACTTTCATATTTCACTATACTAATTCACCACTAATCCATTATGGGTTCCGGAGTAGCGTGCTACTCAATGTAAAAGCGCTTCGACGCCTCATCAGGGGTAGTAAGCGCTATATAAATGCAATTACAATACAATATAATACAATGAATGTGTGGAATGCAAAGTAGGTATTTTTTTTTTAGTACATAGCTGCCTGCTTGGCACAGTGATCCCTGCCAGGTAGATGGGGCTTTTTTAACATGGCAGGTGGTCTGGGGGACCAGAGGCAAAGCCTTCCCATCACTGAGCTAGTGGTCTGTTAGGTCATCCATTATAGTCCCAAATATTCCCTTAAACTCACTTTCAGCTGGTAAAACTGTGGCTCACATATAGAATTTGGTGGGACAGGAGGAGCAGAATCATAACTTGGTGGTGTTCCCGTCCCACCAAACTGGAATTTCCTCCACTACATTTAAAACTGGGAAGAAGTTCCAGGAGGCAGGCAGGTTTCCCCGGATATCAAATGAACTACTTCAAATCCTATGAGTAATATTCAACAAGAGAAGCCTTTGCCCTGGTGGCCCGTCCTCCACAGGAGCACCAGATTTCAGTGGTGGTAGCCCTGTTGTATTCATGGCATGGCCGAATCACTGACAGAATATCGAAGGTCAGAATATCGACCTACAAAAATATCGCAGCAAGAATATCGAAGTCAAGAATATTGACATCCTATCTACATTATGGTAAGTACAAAAATATCGAAAAATATATATTGTCAAAAATATCGTTGTTAAAAATATATTTTTTTTAGTTAAAAAAAGTAATGTAAAATAAAGTAAATAATACATATAATTAAAATAAACATAGTTAAAAATATTTTAAAATGTTTAAAAATTATAAATTAAATATATATAATTTATAAATACATTTAATATATACATATAATATATAATATATACACTTACTTATTAATATGTTTTAATAATTATTGTAATAATTTATAAATTAAGAAAATCTTATAAATTATAAATACATCTATACACATAAAACAATAACATAAATAAAAATTAAATAAATATATGTAACAAATTTAAAAAATTATTTTTAAAATTAATTATATACTACATTAGCTAAAATAATACAAAAAATATTAAATAGTGGAGGGAATAAAATTACTATTCCAACTCCAAACAGTGCAACAGTAGGGTAAATGTTGGATAGCGTAGGTGTAAAAATTGCTATTCCCACTCCAGTGAGTGCAACAGTATAGAAAGTGTGGGATAGCGCAGGGGTAAAATTTACTATTCCCACTCCAGTGAGTGCAACAGTAGGGAAAGTGTGGGATAGCTTAGGGGTAAAAATTACTATTCCCACTCCAAAGAGTGCAACAGTAGGGAAAGTGTTGGATAGCGTAGGGGTAAAATTACTATTCCCACTCCAAAGAGTGCAACAGTAGGGAAAGTGTTGGATAGCGTAGGGGTAAAATTTACTATTCCCACTCCAGAGAGTGCAACAGTAGGGAAAGTGTTGGATAGCGTAGGGGTAAAAATTACTATTCCCACTCCAGTGAGTGCAATAGTAGGGAAAGTATTGGATAGCGGAGGGATAAAAATTACTATTCCCACTTCAGTGAGTGCAACAGTAGGGAAAATGTTGGATAGCGTAGGGGTAAAAATTACTATTCCCACTCCAGTGAGTGCAACAGTAGGGAAAGTGTTGGATAGCGTAGGGGTTAAAATTAACATACTTATAATTGAATTAATTTTTATAAATAAATAATGATTTAATTATTAAGGGGCCCATTACGATGGCGGGCGGAAGCACTACCGCCGTGCTGGCGGATGCAAAAACCACCAGTTACCGCCGGCACGCAGCAGTCCACACGCCCGCCCAATTACGATGCGAAAAGTAGGCCAAACACCGCCGGCAAGCCAGCAACACCGTCCGCCATCAAAGTGCGCCCGCACACGTAGCGGCGCAGCACAACTGACACACACCGTCCGACGAAACACGTCCCGCCCGGCGCATAAATTACGATGCCGCAAACAAACGGCTCCCACGGCAAAGAGACACCGCACGTGAAAGAGAGGCGGAAACACGGACGCAGAGCACGGACAACGAAGAAGCGGCACCCCGGGCATGAATCCAGCACTGCAGGCCCTTCCCATGCTTCTGCTGATGCACCACCAAGGACGCAACGTACCGCGGAGACGCAGGTAGGCACACACACAACAAGTGCACGCAAACAGCGCACACAGTGCAAGGGCGGATAAAGCGGACAACCCCCCACCAGCGCGTGCACACTACACATCCACCATTGCATCCACATATGACACACAGGCCAAATCCTAACATCGCGGAACACATGTGTACACACCACCTGGGACTAGGAACCAACCACCCCGTCACGGCCCCAAAGCGCCGATGACGCCGCCACACATGCGCACAACGCAGAGGCCAACCGCAGCGCCATGCATGCGTCGCACACAGACACAGGGACACAACCAAGCAGCACACACACCAGCCCCACCCGAACGCACATGACACGTGACAGGCCGGCCACAGACATGTCCCCAACGCCCAATTCACGGACAACACCCAACGCCACACAACCGACGCACACATGTCAGTTAAGTCACGCAACAGCAGGACACACCCCAGTGTAACAAACATGGCGAAGCACACAGCGGCGGCAACACCAACTAGGAGAAGCAGGGCCCCTTCGGGAAGAGGAACGCCAGTACCACACTGAAAAACCCATACCACCCTGCACATATGAACAAGACACATGAAACGGAACACCAAAGAGCCCGGGGACCGACAACAGGTGGCCCAAGAATTACATCCACACACAAGGCCCAACGCAGAGCGGAAAGGCAGCCTGCCGCCCACACAAGGGAGAGCAGACAGCACTGAATGACCTTCCATTCCAACACCGAAACCACAGCCCTACGACAGAAGCCGGTGAATACAGCCATTGTCCAAGAATAGACCAACACAGGCATGCCGAGGAGACCGACCACACGGCAGATAGCGCATATCACAGAAGCACACAACGGACGGGGAAGAAAGAAGAAAACACTCCCCCATGTCGGCCACATGCAAGTTAATTGGAAGGAGTCACACAGCACCGACCTTGAACTGTCTGAGAAGCATGTGGGAAGAGGGCCCGTGTCCTCCAAACAAGCCAACAGAACACAAGTCCTGTCTCCCCACGACTACACAGAGCTCACAGCAACCCCGGAGCGTGCACATTGCAGACTGCACACACAGCCGGAGCACGCCACCTCTACGAACCGCTGCGAAATGGCAACCGCAACACACCTACCCAACTACGCCGAAGAGCTCAAGCTGTACCAAACCAGCACGATACATACATTGGGATGCGATCTCCTGTCCCTGCTGAACGTAAGTTACCGACTGACTTACCGCATCACATTGTTCAGCTGCGTCATGCCCGTCTTCTACTGTCGGAGGTGTCCCTACCAGCATCCCGTCGAGATATGCCTCTCCAACCCGGCATGTCTGAAGGCGGACCTGCTACCACTACTCCTCCCTCTGGACGCACACGACAGGGCCTGCTCTGCCTATGGGGGCATGGCGTATGTGGCCAACATCGCACGCGCACTGAAATGGAACCACTGTGCCTCCACACGACGGATCATCGAGAACAGCTACATCGAATGTCACCCAGCATGCCCCATCATGGTCCTCCAAGGGACAACCTACGAACAACACCTTGACAGCCACCATCCGCTTCATTGGCTGGCAAACATGTACACCACCAATGACATAAAAGCCCTGCTGGACGGCATCGCATACCTGTCAACCTGTAAATACGTCGGACCACAACGCAGGTTCCCCGAGTGACCTATGAAGTCCAACCCCGCACCCATGCTCAGCTTCCGCACGGACTGGCCAGTCACCACCACAACAGCCATACCAAACGACCGGCAACTGTAACCACACCATCAACGACATCGCCATGACATCGGATATGACCGGGACATGCACACTGTTCCCCATCACATCCAGGAACACCGCATGCATCGTGGGAGGCAGTGGCATGGGCTCTGTGCATCGCACCCACATGGACGGAACTGCACGAACAACCAGGACACGACATGGATCCAGCGCCCATGGACACACACACCGCTCAGTGGACATGAATAGGTCGCCTGGAGTCTGTGGGTGCTGCACCCCTCCCACCCCCGCCCCGGGAATCCCATACCAGGACCTTTGCATGGACGACAAGTGCATACAACAACAACACGACCCCAGTGACTGTGACATGTCCAGTAACCACCACAGTGCAACAACAAGTGGCACGCCGCTGCATGCACGCAAGCACATGCCCTGATGTCATCTCACATGCACGCGTGCATGAGGAACAACCGCAGCAAACCTGTCACATGGAACTGAGATGGACTGTGCCCATGATGCCGAGCGGTCTGGTAGGCTACATGTATACCGTCTGTGTCAAAGTCCGCAGCTCTGCAGCTATACGTAAATGTACATTAGCACAGCCTTGGCCAAGCAGATGTAACCCCACACCCTATCCCATTTGTAATCATGCTCAGTATATCCTCAACATGTATCCCGCTGCCAGTAGTGTCCACTATACTGCATCACAGAGGACAGAAGACTCAATATAATGTTTGAAACCAGAACTGTCTCCGCTGACTCATTTCACAAGTACGAATGAGAGAGGATGAGAGTATGTGAAGTACACGGCAGTCGTGACATGACCATGTAGTCCACTGGTATTGGATGTCAACGCAAATGAGTAGCACTACTGTGGAAGACACACATGTGTCGTGTGAAGTCGTATGGACGCAGTGCTCAGGTGGGTGGGTGCGACGGGTAGATGCGCACATGCCAAGTTGGAGCACGCCGTGTTGGGAGGGGTCATGAACAGTACACCACCGCTTCCCTGGGCATTGTGAGAGGACACCTGTCGGGGGGAGTGAACACGTGTGTGCACAGCAGCCGGGCACACGTACAAAGCGGTACCAGGCGCACCTCAGCCCACCCTCTGTGGACAAGCTGGATCCTGTTGTGCGCCCGCCATGCCCCTTGACAAGGCACACACAGCCCCAGTCGACCAGGTGTAACCCCAACATAGTCAATCCGCACAGGCGATACAGGGCACGGGATGGCAGTGGAGCATGGTGTGTGAGAGGTCTCCTCGCGCTCCTCCTGGTCATATCACGCAGGCAATAGAACCTCAACGTCCAGCATGGCAAAAAGTCAAATGGAAGTGTAGGGGGACGCACCACAGCACGAGCAGCACTGACGTCACGGGAGGTGGCTCGCACCATCCCATCCATTGCCCATCATACCAACCACGCCACATGCCATTGCGACTAAGTGCAAGCGCGTGCGCCACCACCCCTGAGCCCTCCCCAGAGAGGCCAAAGAGTGAATGTGTGGGCCATCAGCCACAGACGGACGCGGCATGGCCGCAAGGGCAGCCACAGCCACTGGGTGTCGCAGGTGGCGGATCCGGAAGGCGAAGACTGTGATGCATAGTCCATGCAGGCCGGGTCTCCATTTGGGGCACCACGCAGGTGGACGGCATCCCGCCACACATCATACCCTGAGACAGCCCACTCGTGCAACTGGACCCACACATACACTCCTTGCCCTCTCTGGTGCGAGCTTGGGGCTGACTGTGCAAGCGCTAGCCTCGCAGGTGAGCATGCATATTGGGGGGCGAGGGGAGGACATGAGGGCTGGGGCGAAGATGACTGTATCACTGTCAGTTAGTACAAGGGATGACCCAGATGTGGAAAGGAAGAGACGTGTCCCGTGTGTACTGCAACTAGTCGCCAATCCAACTACCCCCCATGTCCGGAATGTAAGCCCGCACCTAGGCCCGCCCATCCGCCACATCGAACATACCACCAGCACGACAACCTTCCCATTCGAAACACTGACTGGGGGTGGCGACCAGTGAACAATCATGTGTAGCCTACCCACGCGTACATGTGGGCCCTCCATGATCCATGTCACCTGCGGCAAAGACATGACATGCGCAATGAGGGAAGTGAGGAGAGCTGTCCGCCCCACGCGCAGAAGGTGCATCAGCTCCACAGACCCAGCAGCGAGTCCAGCAGGGGTCACATGTGCAGGGGCAGCTGTGCCTGGTGTGAAGGCACATGCATATGGACAGCACATCGACCAATGTGTAGTCTGCCCACATCCACACTCCATCATCATGCGGACATAGGAATTGAACACAGGGCAACACATCTTAGCTGGTGCACCCACCGTGACCAACAATGCGCAATCATCGACGTACCCGCCCTGTGCATGGCCCCCACCCAACGGAGGCACATCCAGTGCCACCATCCCACACACACAAGCCTTCCACGGAACATGCTGTGTCCAATGGTCAGTACAGAGTCAGCGCCCATCTGGTGGATCCTGAACAGGAGACACATGCACACACATGCCAGCTCCCACTATGTACGACTGCCACCTGGCACGTGCAATGTAACCTCTCACCTGTGACGTGTGACTGCAAGCACACAGCCGTCTTGGCATGGGGCTGTCAATGTGGACACCAGTCAATGTTTCGGGAGCTGTGATCCGTACAGTGCTGTACATAGGGTGCAGTGCTGACACCTACTACTGTCTCATATCCCCTCGTGCCACAGGTCCCACTTGTATTGGCCGCTCAGCCCGTGCCCACATCGTCGTCGTCGTGTGCCATACTCATCCAGCCTCGGAAGCAGTACCATGCTCAGCAGACACTCATGTTGCCGTGGCGTTGCCGCTTGACGAATATGCAGTCAGTCCCCATCAGCACGCCCCGCAAGTCATTGGGGCCTAGATCCCCATGTGCATGCACATGGCAGTGGTATGTCTCACTTGCCATTGCCATTGTTGGGAGACCTGTGTAAGTGTATTGTGGCCGTGCCGTCCCAGCTTGACAGCTGGGCTGTGGCTCATGTGCTTGCTCAGTCATGTCAGTGATGTGTATGCGAAATTGCTATGTGCCGTGTTGCTTTGACATGTGTCCTCTGCCATTTAACCCAGGCGGAGACCGAACATTGACCGCCCATACCAATTGCTGGCGGACATGGACGATACAGAGGTAATCAGGAAGTTTCGGCTGGACAGGCCAACTCTGCATCGACTGTGTGCCATGTTAGAGCCCCATCTCCGTCCCCGCAGGGTGTATCCGACTGCTGTCACCCCCACGGCTAAGGTGATGGCCGCCATGCATTTCTTCGCCACTGGGTCATTCCAGCACACAGTGGGCAGTGGAGGAGGGATGTCCCAGCCCATGTTCAGCAAGGTGCTGAGGGATGTACTGGCAGCCATGATGCTGTACCGGAACAGGTACATCAGATTCCCCAGGGCTCGTGAATTGGCGGCAGTGAAGGGTGCATTCTATGCCCTTGGCAGAATCCCACACGTCGTGGGAGCCATTGACTGCACTCATGTTGGCCTTGTTCCACCACAGGCCACTGAGCACCTGTACCGCAACAGGAAGCACACGCACTCCCTGAATGTGCAAGTGGTGTGCCTTGCGGACATGGTGATCACCCACGTGTGTGCAAAGTTTCCAGGCTCGGCCCATGACGCACACATAATGCGCAACAGCATCTTGCCACGACTGATGGCCAATCTGCAACAGGATCGTGGCTGTATTGTCGGTGAGTATGTGGAGTGGTGTAGCGTGCTGGTTGTGCGATGCTGTCCCCTGTCCAGGTGGAATAGCAACGGTTCTCTGTGTCCCTCACACCCAGGTGACTCTGCGTTTCCGAATGGGGCATGGCTGCTCAGTCCATTGAGGAATCCTCGCACCCCAGCAGACGATCGATACAATGAGGCACATGGGAGGACCAGACGTGTGGTCGAGCGTACCTTTGGCCTCCTCAAGTCCAGGTTCAGGTGCCTGGACCGCACCGGGAGTGCACTGGCGTACTCCCCACAGAAGGTGTGCCAGATAGTGGTGGCGTGCTGCATGCTGCACAATCTGGCCATTCGGAAGCAGATCCCCCTCATTGTGGATGACGGAGATCAACCAGGGCCCCAGCCCGCAGACCAGGACAGCTCGAGTGAGGTGGACAGCGGAGAGGAGGAAGCTGGGAATGTGCGCCAGCAGCTCATCGCCCGCTACTTCACTTGACGGTGAGTGTCCATGTACGACGGATGATGTGTCTGTATCTATGCAGGTGTGTGTGTGCTGTGTCAGGGTGGCCGTATGTTCACTGCGTGCAGTGTGTCAACGCTCCATGGCCAGGGTAGTATGCCACTGTTGGTGACTGTGGCATTGTGCCCCATTGCTCTGTGCGATGTGTGTACATTGCTTGTAGTTGTTGACATGTACTGTGTGATGGGTGTGTGACACACTCATTGAATGTGCTCCTGTTCTGTCTCCCACCCCTAGGTCCCTACAGGCCCTCCGGATTCCATTTCCATGCCACGCATCAGGTGCCTTTCCGCCCAAGGTGGCCGTTGTATTCCGTACAATAAAGACACAGAGCACAAACAGCAGTTAGTGAAAAAGGTGCATTTATTACAAACTGTGACATGTGATTGTGTGTAAGGTGATGACAAAAGTGGTGCGTGCAGTGACAATGAGCTGTCGGTCATGGCTGCGTGATGATCAGGGTGTACCC
Source organism: Calotriton arnoldi (assembly GCA_963921515.1). NCBI lineage: Eukaryota > Metazoa > Chordata > Amphibia > Caudata > Salamandridae > Calotriton > Calotriton arnoldi. The sequence goes on along the minus strand of CAWUFW010019108.1, from coordinate 135,531 downwards.
ACTGGTTCTATGTCCATAGTCCAACACACACATGCCATCCAGATGGCTGTGTGGAGTGGGATCGTAGAGCAAGTCAATGCAGTGGCTGGTCAAGGAAGGCTGGCGGAAGGCTGGCTGGCTGCCTCACTTGCGACTGGAGCGTGCGAAGTCCTCCCGGGAGATCTGTTTCCTCTTCGGACGGCCCCTTCCACGTTTGGGAGGGGGTGTGTGGTGGCGACCTGCTGGTGGTGGGTGAGGTGTGCTCACTGGCTGTGGACGCAGGGGAAGTGGACACTGCTGCCCGAGCCTGCGCCCTAGCAGGTGGTGGCGGAGGTGGTGTTGCTGGCCTTGCCTGTGACCCCACCGCCACCACCAGCTGGCCCATGAGGTCCACGAGTTGGTCCATACGGGACACGAATTGGCCCATATGGGCGTCCATGGACCTCAGCACCCCCAGCACCTCCCGCGTGTCAGTAGCAGACCTGGCCCATTGTCCTTGGGCCTCTTCATAGGCCCCAAGGACTCTGGCCATTTGAGGCAGGGCATGGCTCCCAGGGGAGGCTGGCGTTTCCCTGACCCTGCTCCTCCTACCAGTCCTGCTGCCACCGGCCTGCCCACTAGCCACATTGCTCACCACGGTCCTCGCTGTGGCTCCCAGGGTGGATCCAGTCGGCCGGGCCACCACCTGCGCTGGGGCTGGTGCCAGCGAAGACGTGGTGGTGGTGGAGGCGGTGGTGGTCGGTGCGGCGATGGTGGCGGTTGCGGCAGTGGTAGTGGCCGCAATGACCGTGGGTGTGGCCGCAACGACAGTGGCAGCAGGGGACTGGGACTGTTCAGTATCCCTGGATGATGGGTTGGTGGGTAGGAGGGGTCCTGGGGAGCGGCTGGGCCCTGCCACGCCAGATGGGCCAGCTTGGTGGTCCGTGTCCGAAGAGGTGGACAGATCCTCCAGATCCGTGTGTCCTCGTTGGGGGCTTGTAGGCTGGCTGTGCTGGCTGCTGTCTCCATCCCCAGCGTCCAGCAGTTCGTCACCTGTGGAGAGAATGAGATTTGTTACTGTGTTGCACCTGGCGAAGTATGTATTAGTCGTCTGACATTGGCAGTTCGTGCAATCTCGTACATGGGTTTCCCGGAGGCGAGTGTGTGGCTGTGGCATCTGTAGGTGTGTGTGCTAGGCAATGGGACTGTGTGCTGTGCACATGTGGCATGGGACGGATTGGCCATGCCGATGGGTGTGTTGCTTTGCCCCTACTCATTGTGACTCTGGTGTATGCGGGCTCCTGGCCCATCCTGGGTCTGGTTTGTACTTTGCTTTTGGAGTTCAAATGGAACGCTTAGGAACGCATATGGCAACATGGGGGCCATGCCCCAGATTCGCATTTGGGAGGGAATATGCTTTTGGGGTTCAAATGGAACGCTTAGGAACGCATATGGCAACATGGGGGCCATGCCCCAGATTCGCATTTGGGAGGGAATATGCTTTTGGGGTTCAAATGGAACGCTTAGGAACGCATATGGCAACATGGGGGCCATGCCCCAGATTCGCATTTGGGATGGAATATGCTTTTGGGGTTCAAATGGAACGCTTAGGAACGCATATGGCAACATGGGGGCCATGCCCCAGATTCGCATTTGGGAGGGAATATGCTTTTGGGGTTCAAATGGAACGCTTAGGAACGCATATGGCAACATGGGGGCCATGCCCCAGATTCGCATTTGGGATGGAATATGCTTTTGGGGTTCAAATGGAACGCTTAGGAACGCATATGGCAACATGGGGGCCATGCCCCAGATTCGCATTTGGGAGGGTATATGCTTTTGGGGTACATGCTGTGAGCCATGGGTGCCGAACGTGACATGTGTTGTGGCAGCATGACAGTGCATGGTCTGAGGTGTGTGCATGCCTGACATGCCCTGCATATTTGCTGTCTGTTGTGGTTACTGGACATGGCATTGGACGCATCGTTATGAGTGAGTGATAGTTGTGTGCCAGCCAACGTATTGCAGTTGTCCCATCTCCTTGGTGTGCGTGCTGCCCTGTGCCATGTGCATCACTGCAGTGCTCGGGGGGGTGTGGCCCATGTTGTGTGTTGTTGCTCACAGTGTGTCGTGCGCTTAATTGACTTCTGGCACATGGTTGGTCATGGGCATGTGTCTTAGCGTGACTGCTGTATGTGTGGCAGCTGTGTGGATGACATGCCTTTCATGAGACTGGGGCTGACGGATGGGATGGATGGTATGTTGTATGTGCATGGTGTGTCTGTGTGTTTGATGGGTTCAGTGGTGTTCGTGTGCATTTATGTTGTTCCGCTCTGTTGCGTCTAGTGTTGTTTGTCTTACATAGGCGTAGTTGTGGGGTGTGTGGTTGACAGGCAGTAGGGGCTACATGGACAGGACTTCAATGGTGTTTCGGTTGTGTGTGATGAGTTGCACAGTGGCTGCCGTGTGGGACTATATTCAGTGTGGCTTGTGCATGCAGACGTGGCTCCTTGGGTGTTGCTATGTCTGTGATGGGTCATGTGGGGTGTGAGTCTGCTGTTCATGTCCGTGTGCACATTGTTCACTTGTTCGTGACGGTGGGCGGTGCTGCGTGTTCGTGTGCTACGTGACATGTCCCATGTGTTGGTGGTGTTATGGTCCTCATGCCTCCAGTAATCCAGCCCTGTCCAGTTTCCCACCTGCAAGTTGTTCGTGCGTGCACTGTACTGGATGCCACATGGCTCTTAGCGGGGGTGCTCCATGTTGCAGGTCTGTGGGGGTGGGGGGGTGTAGTGGGTCGTGGGGGTGGCTGTACACCCACTGACACCGATTGCTGTGGACCGTGATGTCTGCCTTTCGGCTGTCGTTGTGCACTGCGGTGGCTGACACGTGGGTGTGGGGTGTGGGGATGCTCCTCCTTGCTGTGCTGTGGGACTGGGGCCTGGTGTGTGTTGTACTTGGGCTGTCCACCGTCCCACCCACTGCACTTTGTGTTCCTGCCACTTACCTGTTACTTATCTGTTGGTGCAGCTGTGCCTGACACATGGGTGTGGGGAGTGCTCCACCTTGCTGGTCTGTGGGAGTGGGGGCCTGGTGGGTGTTGTACTTCAGCTGTCCCCCTCCGACCCACTGCACTTTGTGTTCCTGCCACTTACCTGTTACTTGTCGGTTGGTGCAGCTGTGCCTGACACATGGGTGTGGGGAGTGCTCCACCTTGCTGGTCTGTGGGAGTGGGGGCCTGGTGGGTGTTGTACTTCAGCTGTCCCCCTCCGACCCACTGCACTTTGTGTTCCTGCCACTTACCTGTTACTTGTCAGTTGGTGCAGCTGTGGCGGACACATGGGTGTGGTGGGTGCTCGTTGTGGCGCTTCTGGCATATTTGGGGACCTGTTGGTGGTTACGTGGCTGGCTTAGTGTACACATGTCCCCACGCATCTTACAGTTGTTCGGTTTGGCCTGTGTGTGGTAGTGTCTGTTGCATGTGCGTGTGATGTGTTGTGTATTGTGTGCTGGACATGGGGGTGTTTGTCCCTGGGAGCTGTGGCATGGTGGTTGCGCATGTGTGTACATAGCGGTGTGCTGGTATACATTAGTTTGTACTTACCAGCCTCCACTCCCCCTGCTAATCCGGCGAGGATCTCCGGATGGATTACGACTCGCACCTTCTCCTCCCACGCTTTGAAGGTCTTAAAGAGCGCGGGATTCCCTCCGCCAGTGACGGCAGCCAGCTCTCTGTTTTTGCCCTCCTTCTTCTTGACCAGGCTCTTTACGTCATTCCAACGTTTGTTTATCTCGGTTCTGTTCCTGGGCAGGGTCCCGACTGCATTGACCTGGTCTACGATCCGGGTCCACATTCTGTTTCTGGTGGCTAGTGGTGTGTGCTGGACCATGTTCCCATAGATTTGTGGGTACACCTTGATGATCTCGTCGACCATGACCGTCAGCTCCATGGGCGTGAACTTGGGCATCCTTTGTGGTGCCATGGTGTTTGTGGTGCTGGTGCGGTGTGTGTTGTGTAATGTGCAGGGGTTTGTGGTGCCGGTGTTTGGTGGTGGTGGTGGTGGTGGTAGTGATGTGTGCGTTTCTGTGGTGTGCTGCTGTCCTTGCTGTGTCACTGTGTCCTCTCCTCTCCTCTCTGGTTTGCAATGTAGCAAGGGGTTGTGGTCTGTGGGAGTGCTGCTTTTGTACTCACCTATGTGGGTGTGTCCTCATGGTCTGTTGTTTTCAGGTGTGTTGTGTCTGGGGTTCTGGCCTTTGTATTTTTTGTTTGTCCGGGGGGTGTTTTCGGGATGTGTACTGTGCTTGTGTATTTGTGCGTGCCTTGCTGTGTGGACTTGTTGGCCATGTTGTGTGCTATTGGTTTTGTGTCCGGATGGTTTCTGTGCAGGTACGTGGGCGCCATGGCTTCTGCCGTGTCGATTCTCATCGGCGTTGTTTGCGCTGGCGGGCGGTATATTTGTTGTTTTTCCGCGCTCATGGCGGTGCGATCGTAATTTCACGTGCGGTGTGTCGGCCGTGTGGGCGGGCGGTTTTGTGTTGTCGTGCGTGTTTCCGTCCGTGGCGGGCGGTTTGACTCCGACTCGGACGATGGCGGGCGGTATTTTGTATGATTTTTCCGCCGATGGCGGTTTTCAGTTTGTGTACTCATAATGGCGTGGTCGGTGTTCAGGCGGTGTGTGCGGGCGGGTTTTTGCCGCTTCCATGCCTGGCGGATTTTTTTACGCCGGGTATCGTAATGTGCCCCTAAATAACAATAAATTAATTACCAATACCAATAAATAATTAATAAAAAATAATTACCAATTAATAATTAATTAACAATAAATTAATGATAAATACCAATAAATAATAATTATTAAAAATAAATTACCAAATAAAAATGAATTAACAATAAATTATTTTCCAATACCAAAAAATAATAATTATTAAAAAGTAATTACCAATTAATAATTAATTAACAAAAAATTAATGATAAATACCAATAAATAATAATTAATAAAAACTAGTGACCAATTCATAATTATTAAACAATAAATTAATTTACAATACCCAAAATAATATTTATTTAAAATTAATTACCAAATAATAATTTATTAACAATAATTTAATTATCAATACCCAAAAATAAAATTAATAATTACTTAATTAGAATTAAATTACTTCCCACCCTATTTCCCTATAAACTCACAACCCGCTCCAATAATAAATTAATACACTTAATATAATTATCAATTAATCAATTAATAAAAATTAATTACCAAATAATAAAAATTAATTACCAATTAATAATTAATTAACAATAAATTAATTAACAATACCAATAAATAAAAATAAATAATTACTTAGGGGCACATTACGATACCCGGCGTAAAAAAATCCGCCAGGCATGGAAGCGGCAAAAACCCGCCCGCACACACCGCCTGAACACCGACCACGCCATTATGAGTACACAAACTGAAAACCGCCATCGGCGGAAAAATCATACAAAATACCGCCCGCCATCGTCCGAGTCGGAGTCAAACCGCCCGCCACGGACGGAAACACGCACGACAACACAAAACCGCCCGCCCACACGGCCGACACACCGCACGTGAAATTACGATCGCACCGCCATGAGCGCGGAAAAACAACAAATATACCGCCCGCCAGCGCAAACAACGCCGATGAGAATCGACACGGCAGAAGCCATGGCGCCCACGTACCTGCACAGAAACCATCCGCACACAAAACCAATAGCACACAACATGGCCAACAAGTCCACACAGCAAGGCACGCACAAATACACAAGCACAGTACACATCCCGAAAACACCCCCGGACAAACAAAAAATACAAAGGCCAGAACCCCAGACACAACACACCTGAAAACAACAGACCATGAGGACACACCCACATAGGTGAGTACAAAAGCAGCACTCCCACAGACCACAACCCCTTGCTACATTGCAAACCAGAGAGGAGAGGAGAGGACACAGTGACACAGCAAGGACAGCAGCACACCACAGAAACGCACACATCACTACCACCACCACCACCACCACCAAACACCGGCACCACAAACCCCCTGCACATTACACAACACACACCGCACCAGCACCACAAACACCATGGCACCACAAAGGATGCCCAAGTTCACGCCCATGGAGCTGACGGTCATGGTCGACGAGATCATCAAGGTGTACCCACAAATCTATGGGAACATGGTCCAGCACACACCACTAGCCACCAGAAACAGAATGTGGACCCGGATCGTAGACCAGGTCAATGCAGTCGGGACCCTGCCCAGGAACAGAACCGAGATAAACAAACGTTGGAATGACGTAAAGAGCCTGGTCAAGAAGAAGGAGGGCAAAAACAGAGAGCTGGCTGCCGTCACTGGCGGAGGGAATCCCGCGCTCTTTAAGACCTTCAAAGCGTGGGAGGAGAAGGTGCGAGTCGTAATCCATCCGGAGATCCTCGCCGGATTAGCAGGGGGAGTGGAGGCTGGTAAGTACAAACTAATGTATACCAGCACACCGCTATGTACACACATGCGCAACCACCATGCCACAGCTCCCAGGGACAAACACCCCCATGTCCAGCACACAATACACAACACATCACACGCACATGCAACAGACACTACCACACACAGGCCAAACCGAACAACTGTAAGATGCGTGGGGACATGTGTACACTAAGCCAGCCACGTAACCACCAACAGGTCCCCAAATATGCCAGAAGCGCCACAACGAGCACCCACCACACCCATGTGTCCGCCACAGCTGCACCAACTGACAAGTAACAGGTAAGTGGCAGGAACACAAAGTGCAGTGGGTCGGAGGGGGACAGCTGAAGTACAACACCCACCAGGCCCCCACTCCCACAGACCAGCAAGGTGGAGCACTCCCCACACCCATGTGTCAGGCACAGCTGCACCAACCGACAAGTAACAGGTAAGTGGCAGGAACACAAAGTGCAGTGGGTCGGAGGGGGGACAGCTGAAGTACAACACCCACCAGGCCCCCACTCCCACAGACCAGCAAGGTGGAGCACTCCCCACACCCATGTGTCAGGCACAGCTGCACCAACAGATAAGTAACAGGTAAGTGGCAGGAACACAAAGTGCAGTGGGTGGGACGGTGGACAGCCCAAGTACAACACACACCAGGCCCCAGTCCCACAGCACAGCAAGGAGGAGCATCCCCCACACCCCACACCCACGTGTCAGCCACCGCAGTGCACAACGACAGCCGAAAGGCAGACATCACGGTCCACAGCAATCGGTGTCAGTGGGTGTACAGCCACCCCCACGACCCACTACACCCCCCACCCCCACAGACCTGCAACATGGAGCACCCCCCACTAAGAGCCATGTGGCATCCAGTACAGTGCACGCACGAACAACTTGCAGGTGGGAAACTGGACAGGGCTGGATTACTGGAGGCATGAGGACCATAACACCACCAACACATGGGACATGTCACGTAGCACACGAACACGCAGCACCGCCCACCGTCACGAACAAGTGAACAATGTGCACACGGACATGAACAGCAGACTCACACCCCACATGACCCATCACAGACATAGCAACACCCAAGGAGCCACGTCTGCATGCACAAGCCACACTGAATATAGTCCCACACGGCAGCCACTGTGCAACTCATCACACACAACCGAAACACCATTGAAGTCCTGTCCATGTAGCCCCTACTGCCTGTCAACCACACACCCCACAACTACGCCTATGTAAGACAAACAACACTAGACGCAACAGAGCGGAACAACATAAATGCACACGAACACCACTGAACCCATCAAACACACAGACACACCATGCACATACAACATACCATCCATCCCATCCGTCAGCCCCAGTCTCATGAAAGGCATGTCATCCGCACAGCTGCCACACATACAGCAGTCACGCTAAGACACATGCCCATGACCAACCATGTGCCAGAAGTCAATTAAGCGCACGACACACTGTGAGCAACAACACACAACATGGGCCACACCCCCCCGAGCACTGCAGTGATGCACATGGCACAGGGCAGCACGCACACCATGGAGATGGGACAACTGCAATACGTTGGCTGGCACACAACTATCACTCACTCATAACGATGCGTCCAATGCCATGTCCAGTAACCACAACAGACAGCAAATATGCAGGGCATGTCAGGCATGCACACACCTCAGACCATGCACTGTCATGCTGCCACAACACATGTCACGTTCGGCACCCATGGCTCACAGCATGTACCCCAAAAGCATATACCCTCCCAAATGCGAATCTGGGGCATGGCCCCCATGTTGCCATATGCGTTCCTAAGCGTTCCATTTGAACCCCAAAAGCATATTCCATCCCAAATGCGAATCTGGGGCATGGCCCCCATGTTGCCATATGCGTTCCTAAGCGTTCCATTTGAACCCCAAAAGCATATTCCCTCCCAAATGCGAATCTGGGGCATGGCCCCCATGTTGCCATATGCGTTCCTAAGCGTTCCATTTGAACCCCAAAAGCATATTCCATCCCAAATGCGAATCTGGGGCATGGCCCCCATGTTGCCATATGCGTTCCTAAGCGTTCCATTTGAACCCCAAAAGCATATTCCCTCCCAAATGCGAATCTGGGGCATGGCCCCCATGTTGCCATATGCGTTCCTAAGCGTTCCATTTGAACCCCAAAAGCATATTCCCTCCCAAATGCGAATCTGGGGCATGGCCCCCATGTTGCCATATGCGTTCCTAAGCGTTCCATTTGAACTCCAAAAGCAAAGTACAAACCAGACCCAGGATGGGCCAGGAGCCCGCATACACCAGAGTCACAATGAGTAGGGGCAAAGCAACACACCCATCGGCATGGCCAATCCGTCCCATGCCACATGTGCACAGCACACAGTGCCATTGCCTAGCACACACACCTACAGATGCCACAGCCACACACTCGCCTCCGGGAAACCCATGTACGAGATTGCACGAACTGCCAATGTCAGACGACTAATACATACTTCGCCAGGTGCAACACAGTAACAAATCTCATTCTCTCCACAGGTGATGAACTGCTGGACGCTGGGGATGGAGACAGCAGCCAGCACAGCCAGCCTACAAGCCCCCAACGAGGACACACGGATCTGGAGGATCTGTCCACCTCTTCGGACACGGACCACCAAGCTGGCCCATCTGGCGTGGCAGGGCCCAGCCGCTCCCCAGGACCCCTCCTACCCACCAACCCATCATCCAGGGATGCTGAACAGTCCCAGTCCCCTGCTGCCACTGTCGTTGCGGCCACACCCACGGTCATTGCGGCCACTACCACTGCCGCAACCGCCACCATCGCCGCACCGACCACCACCGCCTCCACCACCACCACGTCTTCGCTGGCACCAGCCCCAGCGCAGGTGGTGGCCCGGCCGACTGGATCCACCCTGGGAGCCACAGCGAGGACCGTGGTGAGCAATGTGGCTAGTGGGCAGGCCGGTGGCAGCAGGACTGGTAGGAGGAGCAGGGTCAGGGAAACGCCAGCCTCCCCTGGGAGCCATGCCCTGCCTCAAATGGCCAGAGTCCTTGGGGCCTATGAAGAGGCCCAAGGACAATGGGCCAGGTCTGCTACTGACACGCGGGAGGTGCTGGGGGTGCTGAGGTCCATGGACGCCCATATGGGCCAATTCGTGTCCCGTATGGACCAACTCGTGGACCTCATGGGCCAGCTGGTGGTGGCGGTGGGGTCACAGGCAAGGCCAGCAACACCACCTCCGCCACCACCTGCTAGGGCGCAGGCTCGGGCAGCAGTGTCCACTTCCCCTGCGTCCACAGCCAGTGAGCACACCTCACCCACCACCAGCAGGTCGCCACCACACACCCCCCTCCCAAACGTGGAAGGGGCCGTCCGAAGAGGAAACAGATCTCCCGGGAGGACTTCGCACGCTCCAGTCGCAAGTGAGGCAGCCAGCCAGCCTTCCGCCAGCCTTCCTTGACCAGCCACTGCATTGACTTGCTCTACGATCCCACTCCACACAGCCATCTGGATGGCATGTGTGTGTTGGACTATGGACATAGAACCAGTGGGTACACCCTGATCATCACGCAGCCATGACCGACAGCTCATTGTCACTGCACGCACCACTTTTGTCATCACCTTACACACAATCACATGTCACAGTTTGTAATAAATGCACCTTTTTCACTAACTGCTGTTTGTGCCCTGTGTCTTTATTGTACGGAATACAACGGCCACCTTGGGCGGAAAGGCACCTGATGCGTGGCATGGAAATGGAATCCGGAGGGCCTGTAGGGACCTAGGGGTGGGAGACAGAACAGGAGCACATTCAATGAGTGTGTCACACACCCATCACACAGTACATGTCAACAACTACAAGCAATGTACACACATCGCACAGAGCAATGGGGCACAATGCCACAGTCACCAACAGTGGCATACTACCCTGGCCATGGAGCGTTGACACACTGCACGCAGTGAACATACGGCCACCCTGACACAGCACACACACACCTGCATAGATACAGACACATCATCCGTCGTACATGGACACTCACCGTCAAGTGAAGTAGCGGGCGATGAGCTGCTGGCGCACATTCCCAGCTTCCTCCTCTCCGCTGTCCACCTCACTCGAGCTGTCCTGGTCTGCGGGCTGGGGCCCTGGTTGATCTCCGTCATCCACAATGAGGGGGATCTGCTTCCGAATGGCCAGATTGTGCAGCATGCAGCACGCCACCACTATCTGGCACACCTTCTGTGGGGAGTACGCCAGTGCACCCCCGGTGCGGTCCAGGCACCTGAACCTGGACTTGAGGAGGCCAAAGGTACGCTCGACCACACGTCTGGTCCTCCCATGTGCCTCATTGTATCGATCGTCTGCTGGGGTGCGAGGATTCCTCAATGGACTGAGCAGCCATGCCCCATTCGGATACGCAGAGTCACCTGGGTGTGAGGGACACAGAGAACCGTTGCTATTCCAACTGGACAGGGGACAGCATCGCACAACCAGCACGCTACACCACTCCACATACTCACCGACAATACAGCCACGATCCTGTTGCAGATTGGCCATCAGTCGTGGCAAGATGCTGTTGCGCATTATGTGTGCGTCATGGGCCGAGCCTGGAAACTTTGCACACACGTGGGTGATCACCATGTCCGCAAGGCACACCACTTGCACATTCAGGGAGTGCGTGTGCTTCCTGTTGCGGTACAGGTGCTCAGTGGCCTGTGGTGGAACAAGGCCAACATGAGTGCAGTCAATGGCTCCCACGACGTGTGGGATTCTGCCAAGGGCATAGAATGCACCCTTCACTGCCGCCAATTCACGAGCCCTGGGGAATCTGATGTACCTGTTCCGGTACAGCATCATGGCTGCCAGTACATCCCTCAGCACCTTGCTGAACATGGGCTGGGACATCCCTCCTCCACTGCCCACTGTGTGCTGGAATGACCCAGTGGCGAAGAAATGCATGGCGGCCATCACCTTAGCCGTGGGGGTGACAGCAGTCGGATACACCCTGCGGGGACGGAGATGGGGCTCTAACATGGCACACAGTCGATGCAGAGTTGGCCTGTCCAGCCGAAACTTCCTGATTACCTCTGTATCGTCCATGTCCGCCAGCAATTGGTATGGGCGGTCAATGTTCGGTCTCCGCCTGGGTTAAATGGCAGAGGACACATGTCAAAGCAACACGGCACATAGCAATTTCGCATACACATCACTGACATGACTGAGCAAGCACATGAGCCACAGCCCAGCTGTCAAGCTGGGACGGCACGGCCACAATACACTTACACAGGTCTCCCAACAATGGCAATGGCAAGTGAGACATACCACTGCCATGTGCATGCACATGGGGATCTAGGCCCCAATGACTTGCGGGGCGTGCTGATGGGGACTGACTGCATATTCGTCAAGCGGCAACGCCACGGCAACATGAGTGTCTGCTGAGCATGGTACTGCTTCCGAGGCTGGATGAGTATGGCACACGACGACGACGATGTGGGCACGGGCTGAGCGGCCAATACAAGTGGGACCTGTGGCACGAGGGGATATGAGACAGTAGTAGGTGTCAGCACTGCACCCTATGTACAGCACTGTACGGATCACAGCTCCCGAAACATTGACTGGTGTCCACATTGACAGCACCATGCCAAGACGGCTGTGTGCTTGCAGTCACACGTCACAGGTGAGAGGTTACATTGCACGTGCCAGGTGGCAGTCGTACATAGTGGGAGCTGGCATGTGTGTGCATGTGTCTCCTGTTCAGGATCCACCAGATGGGCGCTGACTCTGTACTGACCATTGGACACAGCATGTTCCGTGGAAGGCTTGTGTGTGTGGGATGGTGGCACTGGATGTGCCTCCGTTGGGTGGGGGGCCATGCACAGGGCGGGTACGTCGATGATTGCGCATTGTTGGTCACGGTGGGTGCACCAGCTAAGATGTGTTGCCCTGTGTTCAATTCCTATGTCCGCATGATGATGGACTGTGGATGTGGGCAGACTACACATTGGTCGATGTGCTGTCCATATGCATGTGCCTTCACACCAGGCACAGCTGCCCCTGCACATGTGACCCCTGCTGGACTCGCTGCTGGGTCTGTGGAGCTGATGCACCTTCTGCGCGTGGGGCGGACAGCTCTCCTCACTTCCCTCATTGCGCATGTCATGTCTTTGCCGCAGGTGACATGGATCATGGAGGGCCCACATGTACGCGTGGGTAGGCTACACATGATTGTTCACTGGTCGCCACCCCCAGTCAGTGTTTCGAATGGGAAGGTTGTCGTGCTGGTGGTATGTTCGATGTGGCGGATGGGCGGGCCTAGGTGCGGGCTTACATTCCGGACATGGGGGGTAGTTGGATTGGCGACTAGTTGCAGTACACACGGGACACGTCTCTTCCTTTCCACATCTGGGTCATCCCTTGTACTAACTGACAGTGATACAGTCATCTTCGCCCCAGCCCTCATGTCCTCCCCTCGCCCCCAATATGCATGCTCACCTGCGAGGCTAGCGCTTGCACAGTCAGCCCCAAGCTCGCACCAGAGAGGGCAAGGAGTGTATGTGTGGGTCCAGTTGCACGAGTGGGCTGTCTCAGGGTATGATGTGTGGCGGGACGCCGTCCACCTGCGTGGTGCCCCAAATGGAGACCCGGCCTGCATGGACTATGCATCACAGTCTTCGCCTTCCGGATCCGCCACCTGCGACACCCAGTGGCTGTGGCTGCCCTTGCGGCCATGCCGCGTCCGTCTGTGGCTGATGGCCCACACATTCACTCTTTGGCCTCTCTGGGGAGGGCTCAGGGGTGGTGGCGCACGCGCTTGCACTTAGTCGCAATGGCATGTGGCGTGGTTGGTATGATGGGCAATGGATGGGATGGTGCGAGCCACCTCCCGTGACGTCAGTGCTGCTCGTGCTGTGGTGCGTCCCCCTACACTTCCATTTGACTTTTTGCCATGCTGGACGTTGAGGTTCTATTGCCTGCGTGATATGACCAGGAGGAGCGCGAGGAGACCTCTCACACACCATGCTCCACTGCCATCCCGTGCCCTGTATCGCCTGTGCGGATTGACTATGTTGGGGTTACACCTGGTCGACTGGGGCTGTGTGTGCCTTGTCAAGGGGCATGGCGGGCGCACAACAGGATCCAGCTTGTCCACAGAGGGTGGGCTGAGGTGCGCCTGGTACCGCTTTGTACGTGTGCCCGGCTGCTGTGCACACACGTGTTCACTCCCCCCGACAGGTGTCCTCTCACAATGCCCAGGGAAGCGGTGGTGTACTGTTCATGACCCCTCCCAACACGGCGTGCTCCAACTTGGCATGTGCGCATCTACCCGTCGCACCCACCCACCTGAGCACTGCGTCCATACGACTTCACACGACACATGTGTGTCTTCCACAGTAGTGCTACTCATTTGCGTTGACATCCAATACCAGTGGACTACATGGTCATGTCACGACTGCCGTGTACTTCACATACTCTCATCCTCTCTCATTCGTACTTGTGAAATGAGTCAGCGGAGACAGTTCTGGTTTCAAACATTATATTGAGTCTTCTGTCCTCTGTGATGCAGTATAGTGGACACTACTGGCAGCGGGATACATGTTGAGGATATACTGAGCATGATTACAAATGGGATAGGGTGTGGGGTTACATCTGCTTGGCCAAGGCTGTGCTAATGTACATTTACGTATAGCTGCGGAGCTGCGGACTTTGACACAGACGGTATACATGTAGCCTACCAGACCGCTCGGCATCATGGGCACAGTCCATCTCAGTTCCATGTGACAGGTTTGCTGCGGTTGTTCCTCATGCACGCGTGCATGTGAGATGACATCAGGGCATGTGCTTGCGTGCATGCAGCGGCGTGCCACTTGTTGTTGCACTGTGGTGGTTACTGGACATGTCACAGTCACTGGGGTCGTGTTGTTGTTGTATGCACTTGTCGTCCATGCAAAGGTCCTGGTATGGGATTCCCGGGGCGGGGGTGGGAGGGGTGCAGCACCCACAGACTCCAGGCGACCTATTCATGTCCACTGAGCGGTGTGTGTGTCCATGGGCGCTGGATCCATGTCGTGTCCTGGTTGTTCGTGCAGTTCCGTCCATGTGGGTGCGATGCACAGAGCCCATGCCACTGCCTCCCACGATGCATGCGGTGTTCCTGGATGTGATGGGGAACAGTGTGCATGTCCCGGTCATATCCGATGTCATGGCGATGTCGTTGATGGTGTGGTTACAGTTGCCGGTCGTTTGGTATGGCTGTTGTGGTGGTGACTGGCCAGTCCGTGCGGAAGCTGAGCATGGGTGCGGGGTTGGACTTCATAGGTCACTCGGGGAACCTGCGTTGTGGTCCGACGTATTTACAGGTTGACAGGTATGCGATGCCGTCCAGCAGGGCTTCCATGTCATTGGTGGTGTACATGTTTGCCAGCCAATGAAGCGGATGGTGGCTGTCAAGGTGTTGTTCGTAGGTTGTCCCTTGGAGGACCATGATGGGGCATGCTGGGTGACATTCGATGTAGCTGTTCTCGATGATCCGTCGTGTGGAGGCACAGTGGTTCCATTTCAGTGCGCGTGCGATGTTGGCCACATACGCCATGCCCCCATAGGCAGAGCAGGCCCTGTCGTGTGCGTCCAGAGGGAGGAGTAGTGGTAGCAGGTCCGCCTTTAGACATGCCGGGTTGGAGAGGCATATCTCGACGGGATGCTGGTAGGGACACCTCCGACAGTAGAAGACGGGCATGACGCAGCTGAACAATGTGATGCGGTAAGTCAGTCGGTAACTTACGTTCAGCAGGGACAGGAGATCGCATCCCAATGTATGTATCGTGCTGGTTTGGTACAGCTTGAGCTCTTCGGCGTAGTTGGGTAGGTGTGTTGCGGTTGCCATTTCGCAGCGGTTCGTAGAGGTGGCGTGCTCCGGCTGTGTGTGCAGTCTGCAATGTGCACGCTCCGGGGTTGCTGTGAGCTCTGTGTAGTCGTGGGGAGACAGGACTTGTGTTCTGTTGGCTTGTTTGGAGGACACGGGCCCTCTTCCCACATGCTTCTCAGACAGTTCAAGGTCGGTGCTGTGTGACTCCTTCCAATTAACTTGCATGTGGCCGACATGGGGGAGTGTTTTCTTCTTTCTTCCCCGTCCGTTGTGTGCTTCTGTGATATGCGCTATCTGCCGTGTGGTCGGTCTCCTCGGCATGCCTGTGTTGGTCTATTCTTGGACAATGGCTGTATTCACCGGCTTCTGTCGTAGGGCTGTGGTTTCGGTGTTGGAATGGAAGGTCATTCAGTGCTGTCTGCTCTCCCTTGTGTGGGCGGCAGGCTGCCTTTCCGCTCTGCGTTGGGCCTTGTGTGTGGATGTAATTCTTGGGCCACCTGTTGTCGGTCCCCGGGCTCTTTGGTGTTCCGTTTCATGTGTCTTGTTCATATGTGCAGGGTGGTATGGGTTTTTCAGTGTGGTACTGGCGTTCCTCTTCCCGAAGGGGCCCTGCTTCTCCTAGTTGGTGTTGCCGCCGCTGTGTGCTTCGCCATGTTTGTTACACTGGGGTGTGTCCTGCTGTTGCGTGACTTAACTGACATGTGTGCGTCGGTTGTGTGGCGTTGGGTGTTGTCCGTGAATTGGGCGTTGGGGACATGTCTGTGGCCGGCCTGTCACGTGTCATGTGCGTTCGGGGTGGGGCTGGTGTGTGTGCTGCTTGGTTGTGTCCCTGTGTCTGTGTGCGACGCATGCATGGCGCTGCGGTTGGCCTCTGCGTTGTGCGCATGTGTGGCGGCGTCATCGGCGCTTTGGGGCCGTGACGGGGTGGTTGGTTCCTAGTCCCAGGTGGTGTGTACACATGTGTTCCGCGATGTTAGGATTTGGCCTGTGTGTCATATGTGGATGCAATGGTGGATGTGTAGTGTGCACGCGCTGGTGGGGGGTTGTCCGCTTTATCCGCCCTTGCACTGTGTGCGCTGTTTGCGTGCACTTGTTGTGTGTGTGCCTACCTGCGTCTCCGCGGTACGTTGCGTCCTTGGTGGTGCATCAGCAGAAGCATGGGAAGGGCCTGCAGTGCTGGATTCATGCCCGGGGTGCCGCTTCTTCGTTGTCCGTGCTCTGCGTCCGTGTTTCCGCCTCTCTTTCACGTGCGGTGTCTCTTTGCCGTGGGAGCCGTTTGTTTGCGGCATCGTAATTTATGCGCCGGGCGGGACGTGTTTCGTCGGACGGTGTGTGTCAGTTGTGCTGCGCCGCTACGTGTGCGGGCGCACTTTGATGGCGGACGGTGTTGCTGGCTTGCCGGCGGTGTTTGGCCTACTTTTCGCATCGTAATTGGGCGGGCGTGTGGACTGCTGCGTGCCGGCGGTAACTGGTGGTTTTTGCATCCGCCAGCACGGCGGTAGTGCTTCCGCCCGCCATCGTAATGGGCCCCTTAATTACAATTAAAATACTTCCCACCCTATTCCCCTATAAACTCACAACCCGCTACAGAACTAAAATGCAAAATTTTATTAAAATTAATTAATAATTCCTAAAAATTATTAATGAATTTACTATAATTAAATTACTTCCCACCCTATTCCCCTATAAACCCACAGCCCGCTACAGAACTAAAACGCAAAATTTAATTAAAATTAATTAATAATTCCTAAAAAAAATTTATGAATTTACTATAATTAAATTACTTCCCACCCTATTCCCCTATAAACCCACAACCCGCTACAGTACTAAAACGCATAATTTACTTAAAAAAAGATTACTAACTTATAAAAATGTTATACATATATTTCAAAACCAGTACAATACTTAACAAAAAATATATAACACATACATATAAAATACATAATAAAATACATAACACTAATATAAATATCGATATTAGTAACATCGATTTTTTGCTATCGATATTACTAACTTCGATATTAACAAAAACGATATTACTTACCTTCAGGTCGATATTCTGGTCGTCAATATTCTTGATTTCGATATTCTGTCCCTACGATATTTGGAACTCGATATTACTGTAGGTCGATATTCTAAACTCGATATTTAGACTGTGCACCGGCATGGCCATCACTAATCTTCAGTACCCAGGTCCGCCATATGAGACATGGCACACCAGACAGGGAAAACCAACACAGGCCCGTAAGCATAGGCAGGGCCAATAAAGGCCCCTAGACAAAGGCAGTGGCAGTAGGTTTTTTGTTTTACTGAAACAAACTTCCACTTTGGGAGTTTGTTTCAGTAATATAAAAATGAATGCTGAGCGGGCAACACAAACATGGTACCCACTAAGCATTCATCTATGCCTACATTACATTTGTAGAAAAAGGTGTCGATTCCGATCCCGGTCGGAGGCGCACCTAATACCATTCGGCCGGGAAAAAAGCCAGGCGAATGCCTGTTTCCCGACCGATTCGCACATACGTCCGAACGAGCAAGTACGATGCGCACAACTGCCCAAATCCCGACCCAGTCGTACTCACCCAATACAGGTCCAGTTCTCCGACCGATGCGGATCCGGAAATGCAGAATCGAGTCGCACGGAAGCCAGAATGCAGCCCCGTCCGGCCGGACAAGTACGATGCGCTTTCCGTACACGCCGAACCCGTTGCTACGCACGGCACGTCAAAGCATCCGGGAGAGGCGTACATAAGATCCGATTCGCGCCACAAGACGATCCACGGCTACGAGACAAACACGCCAGCGACGAGGACGAGGCGAAGCAAAGAGAAAGACGAACGAGACGAACCAACCATGAATCCCATCGCGCTGGTCCTACCAATACTCTACATCTATTACCGGAACAGGCACGGACGCGTACGGCGCAGAAGGTAAGTCAGACACCAACCACAAAAACAAACTACACGTACCCGACATATCACACACACACAGAGGGATGCAGAAATTACTTACACCAGCAACAGCAGCACCATAGGGGCGGGATGGCCATCACCAATGCCACATATACACATAGGGGCCTGGATGCCAACAACTAACACCACCCCTACCCAGGGGGTGCTAGATGCCTGTCACTCCTACCACCTCTACCCATGGGGGGCAGGATGCCTACCACCACTACCACCTCTACCCATGGGGGGCAGGATGCCTACCACTACTACCACCTCTACCCATGGGGGGCTGGATGCCTGTCACTACTACTACCTCAACCCATGGGGGCTGGATGCCTGTCACTACTACCACCCCTACTCAGGGGGTGCCAGATGCCTACCACTACTACCACCTCTACCCATGGGGGGCTGGATGCCTGTCACTACTACCACCTCTACCCATGGGGGGCTGGATGCCTGTCACTACTACCACCCCTACTCAGGGGGTGCCAGATGCCTAACACCACTACCACCTCTACCCATGGGGGGCAGGATGCCTACCACCACTACCACCTCTACCCATGGGGGGCAGGATGCCTACCACTACTACCACCTCTACCCATGGGGGGCTGGATGCCTACCACTACTACCACCTCTACCCATGGGGGGCTGGATGCCTACCACTACTACCACCTCTACCCATGGGGGGCAGGATGCCTGTCACTACTACCACCTCTACCTATGGGGGCAGGATGCCTACCAGCACTACCACCTCTACCCATGGGGGCTGGATGCCTACCACTACTACCACCTCTACCCATGGGGGCTGGATGCCTGTCACTACTACCACCTCAACCCATGGGGGGCTGGATGCCTGTCACCACTACCACCCCTACTCAGGGGGTGCCAGATGCCTACCACTACTACCACCTCTACCCATGGGGGCTGGATGCCTGTCACTACTACCACCTCTACCCATGGGGGGCTGGATGCCTGTCACTACTACCACCCCTACTCAGGGGGTGCCAGATGCCTAACACCACTACCACCTCTACCCATGGGGGCTGGATGCCTACCACTACTACCACCTCTACCCATGGGGGGCAGGATGCCTGTCACTACTACCACCTCTACCCATGGGGGCAGGATGCCTACCACCACTACCACATCTACCCATGGGGGGCTGGATGCCTACCACTACTACCACCTCTACCTATGGGGGCTGGATGCCTGTCACTACTACCACCTCTACCCATGGGGGGCAGGATGCCTGTCACTACTACCACCCCTACTCAGGGGGTGCCAGATGCCTACCACTACTACCACCTCTACCCATGGGGGTCAGGATGCCTACCACTACTACCATCTCTACCCATGGGGGGCAGGATGCCTGTCACTACTACCACCTCTACCCATGGGGGGCAGGATGCCTGTCACTACTACCACCCCTACTCAGGGGGTGCCAGATGCCTACCACTACTACCACCTCTACCCATGGGGGGCAGGATGCCTACCACTACTACCACCTCTACCCATGGGGGGCAGGATGCCTGTCACTACTACCACCTCTACCCATGGGGGGCTGGATGCCTGTCACTACTACCACCCCTACTCAGGGTGCCAGATGCCTACCACTACTACCACCTCTACCCATGGGTGCCAGATGCCTACCACTACTACCACCTCTACCCATGGGGGGCTGGATGCCTGTCACTACTACCACCTCAACCCATGGGGGGCTGGATGCCTGTCACTACTACCACCTCTACCCATGGGGGGCTGGAGGCCTACCACTACTACCACCTCTACCCATGGGGGGCTGGATGCCTGTCACTACCACCACCTCAACCCATGGGGGGCTGGATGCCTACCAATACTACCACCTCTACCCATGGGGGGCAGGATGCCTGTCACTACTACCACCTCAACCCATGGGGGGCTGGATGCCTGTCACTACTACCACCCCTACTCAGGGGGTGCCAGATGCCTACCACTACTACCACCTCTACCCATGGGGAGCTGGATGCCTGTCACTACTACCACCTCTACCCATGGGGGGCTGGATGCCTGTCACTACTACCACCCCTACTCAGGGGGTGCCAGATGCCTAACACCACTACCACCTCTACCCATGGGGGCTGGATGCCTACCACTACTACCACCTCTACCCATGGGGGCAGGATGCCTGTCACTACTACCACCTCTACCCATGGGGGGCAGGATGCCTACCACCACCTCCACCTCTACCCATGGGGGGCAGGATGCCTACCACCACTACCACCTCTACCCATGGGGGGCTGGATGCCTACCACTACTACCACATCTTCCCATGGGGGGCTGGATGCCTACCACTACTACCACCTCTACCCATGGGGGGCTGGATGCCTGTCACTACTACCACCCCTACTCAGGGGGTGCCAGATGCCTACCACTACTACCACTACTACCACCTCTACCCATGGGTGCCAGATGCCTACCACTACTACCACCTCTACCCATGGGGGGCAGGATGCCTACCACCAACAACACCCCCACCCACAGGATGGCTAATGCATGACACAACAAGCACACACCAACATAAGGAATGCAACAAAAAGACATCCCCCCAACACTATGACAAGCGCGTGTAGACTGTGTCAAATGCCTACAACACTGAACATGACTTTGAACATACAATGTGACCCCCTATCACATGTTTCACACATAAATGTGTGTGGCCCCCACAATGCAAGCAGACCATGACCACTGTGGCTATGGGGTCCAACCCCCATCACAGTGACCAAAAGGTAAGTGTGGGGTCCATAGCTGAATCACATTTTGAACATTGTGGCAATGGGGTCCAACCCCCATCATCACAGTGACCAAAAGGTAAGTGTGGGGTCCATAGCTGAAGCACATTTTGAACATTGTGGCAATGGGGTCTAAACCCCCATCATCACAGTGACCAAAAGGTAAGTGTGGGGTCCATAGCTGAAGCACATTTTGAACATTGTGGCAATGGGGTCGAAACCCCCATCATCACAGTGACCAAAAGGTAAGTGTGGGGTCCATAGCTGAAGCACATTTTGAACATTGTGGCAATGGGGTCGAAACCCCCATCATCACAGTGACCAAAAGGTAAGTGTGGGGTCCATAGCTGAAGCACATTTTGAACATTGTGGCAATGGGGTCGAAACCCCCATCATCACAGTGACCAAAAGGTAAGTGTGGGGTCCATAGCTGAAGCACATTTTGCACATTGTGGCAATGGGGTCTAACCCCCATCATCACAGTGACCAAAATGTAAGTGTTGACATTGAAAAAGCTGCAACTGCCAAACTGCATGGATGATTCCTGGTCACAGAACAACAAACACATCAGTGGCAAAGTAGTGCTTGTGTCCCATAGCAACATAGATTGGGGGAGGCAAACAGTGCAGTGCAAATAAGACATACCCTTGGCCATGTGCAGACAAACATCACCCATGGGGGCTGACACTGTCAACATCCATCAATGACACAATAACAGAAGTGACCATCATAATGCAGACCCACATATTTGCACCAATGGGCACACTAATGTAGATACCCTGTGGAGACTGTAGATGTGAGGTGAACAAATAACATACCATGGCAGCAATGGGACACACAAACAATGATCATTGTGCTGACTGATGACCTAGGAGTCCCAGGGACAGCAGGTGAAACCCACCAAACAACATACAGCCAATAGCACACTAAAGATATGCCAATGCAGTGGTGCAGATGCACAAACAGGCAGACCCACACTGCACATCAAACACAACAGGTGAGGGGGGGTGCCAGTGTCCCCAGGCAACCACACAACACATGATGAGGCTTCAATACCAATTTCACAGATGCACATACAGTGCCACACAAAAGTAACTCATGGATCCAAATCCCCTATGTGGGCAATCAGGCATTGTTAGATGAGAGGGAGCACAAATTACACGTCACACAAGCTTGTAGGAACAGCAACTAACACAGCAAGAGACAGACCCACCACAGCACTACCCCCAGGGACCCCATATTGTGCTGACACTAGCCTGCATGACAATCCCACTGTGATGACAATGTTAGATGTCGTTCACACTGTGAACCCCAGCCATGTGTCCAGAGCAACTAACTACCATCACACCTACACAAGCTCCAATCAATCAGCACAGCCTGCCAGCCAAGGCCAATATGGAGGTAGGGGTCTGGCCGTGCAACAACTCACATTTGCACACACTCAACACCACACACCCTGATCTCCACCAATGTGCAGCAGTGAAGCTCACATGGACTGGTGACATTGCACATGCACCCATGACAATCCCAGGGGTGGTGGTGGGAACCAAGGTGCAGAAACCCATCACACATGGCCAGTCAACAACACTTGTCAATGTCTGACACACAGCACAGTATGCTGTACATGGGCATGATGTGAAATCCACCACAATCAATGGGATCCTGGCCATAGTCACACACCAATGAAGAAGCCAAGGTGACACACGAAGAACACACGTACACAACTACCAACATTGCAGCTCTGACCCTGAGGAGTGGCAGCTGTCACACACACAACGTGTCACAATCACTGTAAGCTAACACAAACTGTAAATCACATTACTCGTGTAAACAACAAGTGCCAAGGGGAATCCTGAATGTGTCCCATCTGTGTTTGCCCGCATCCCCAGCACTGACAACAAAGACAACCTGGGATGACAACCTCATGCACATTAGTTTGCCATGCACCCACATCACAGAGAAACCAGGTCCAAGATGCTGGATGAACACAGAACAACTCAGCAAGCATCACAAACAGGAACATCCCTAGGGACACAGCCTGTGTAGGAAAAGGGAAGGGAACACGCACAGACATGCTCACACAACACAGGCTCACGCAATATCACCAGATTACACACTGCCATGAGGGCACATCACTCCTGTGGAAGGTCCGCTGTGCCAAACCTTGTCTGTGCATGACCCAAACATGTCAGCAGAACACTCCGTCAGTGAGTCAACAACCACAACACACAGAAGGCTCTGCTCACATCAGCCTGGGTACGGGGGTGTCACGTCAGTCATCTGCACACACACCAAACACGTGTCAAGCAAGTTGCACTGTATACACAGATGAGTCCTTCGACATTGATGTGCAAAACTGCATGTCCAGTGGAGCTGGGCACACAGTCAGGGAAATTGGAACATTGAACAGTGGTAAGCCCACCAGATGTGCATCAGTGTAAGACAAAGATGTTCATTTACTAATGCAAAAAGGACATCCCTGTGTCAAATGCTGAACATTACACCCTCAGACTGTAGCAAAGGATGCCATAGATCCAGAATACAACAGGACACATATCCCATGGACCACATGGAGTCCATCACTGCAACACTTCATCGTCCTGATGTGAACACTATTACAACAGCAAATGCAGGATGCTACTCATCCACATCATGTACATCAAAAGAAAACCCAAAAGTAAACAAAAAGAGGCTTTATTCAGCAAATGTCAGGGTAAAAACGGAAGTCCAAAAGAAACTAAGGCCAATGGCCAGTCCAAAATCACAGTACCAACGGGGTGAGAAGTGACAACTGGTCACACATTGCTTGCCTGCACTGGTACGGTTGGGGGACATCACCCTTGGAGGGGCATACAAGGGGCAGGCCAGGCACCGCAGGGACAGGATCAGGGGATGGCAGAGTGAGGCAGTGAAGGGGTGGTGGGTGCAGGAGTGTCACCGGCAACTGCAGTGGAGATGTCTGACTCAGGGGGGGCCTGCACCACCGTGGTACACAAGTCAGTTGGTGTGGGTGCCGCAACCACTGCAGTGGGCTGGACTGATGTAGTGGACTGGGTACCCACTGCAGTGCCCGAGTCAGACGTGGTGGTTGTGGACTCCACTGCAGTGCATGATTCCAAGGTAGTGGAAGGGTGGGCAGATGAGGTGGGCAGGACAGAGGGGGGGACCCGGTCCCCACAACAGTGCCACTAACAGGCAGAGCATCTGGGTTGGGGGTGGAAGAGCAAGTGGCAGGGGGGGGAGGGCCTAAGCAGTCTGGGGATGCGGTATCAGTGTGTGGGGGAACCTGGGGCAGGGTGTGGTGGGGGAACCTGTGCAGTGGTGGCCTGGGGGATGGAGGAGAGAGACTGAGTGCTGGAGCTGCGTGGTGGTGGTGGTGGGGTCTTGCTCTTCCTGCTCTGGGGGGACTTCCGAATGGGCTCCTGTGTCTGCCTGCGCCTGGGGGAGGGTGTCCGGGGGCGAGGGGCACTCCTCTCTGTGTGGGTGGACTTCCTCTTCCCCTGGTGTGCTGGGTCAGCAGGAATGGTGGGGAAGAGGCCAAGGTCACACAGGAAGACCTGCTGTGTATGTGGGGTAGCAGGCGAGGCAAGGGAAGGGGTCTTGGAGGGAGAGGATTTGGAGGACTGCGGAGTGAATGTGGATGCCTGTGTGTGTGTGTGTTCCCCATCCACTGTGTCTGTGGTATCAGTTCCCTGAGGATGCTTGTGTGCACGTCTTGCCTTACTCTTGGGTGTGTCTGTGCTGCTCGTGTCTGTGTGTGTGGATGACTGTGCAGGTGTGCATGTGCTTTGGACAGGTAGGGGGCAGGAAGTGTGGATGGGGCAGAGGTGGGAGGGGTGAGGGACTGTTGGAGGAGGGACACTGCTGCCGTCAGGGAGGAGTCCATGGACCTATTGCTCCTCTGTAGGGCAGACATACCCGTCGAGATGCCCTCCATGAACGACACCAGCTGTGTCAACAGAGTGGTGTGTGCATGGAGGACACTCAGCATTGCTGTCTGCCCTACATGGAGCTGCCGAAGGAGGTACACAGACTCCTCACTCAGGGCAGCAGGGGACACAGGGGCAGGGGCTGCGGTGCCTGGCACGAAGGAGACACGCTCCCGAGCACGGGAGCCTCCACGGACCTCAGGAATGGGAGCCGATGGGAGGGCGGTGGTGGTGGTGGTGGTGGCGGGGCCAGACAGACTAGCTGGCCTTTGGTGGCTGCCGAGACCCGCCTCCACAAGGGAGTCATCCTCCGAGCTGCTGTGGTCCCCAGCTGAGGTGGATGGTGCTGAGGACTCCTCAGTGTGGCTCCCCTCGCCCTCCGTGCCACTGGGTCCCTCTGACCACTCGTCCAATGCTGACCCAGTCTGGCTCCGCTGCTCCTCCTGGTCCGTGGAGCTGTCCCCTCCTGTGGCCGTGGATGTATCTGCAAACAATTAGGGAAACAGACAAACATCAGTCACCTGCACTGACCGTACACACCACAGTAAGTACAGCACATTACAGAGCAAGCCCTGGCATCCTTAGTTGAACATTGCCTAAAGTCCTCACACAGATTCGGGGAAGCCAATTGTCAGTTTGATGGTCAACCATGGGACTCACACCCCTCCTGCCCTTGCACCCATCTGTCTGGTGCCTGTCTGATGGTAAGACCCCAGTGTGGACACATGCACCACCTACACAGTTGTTGGACATTGCAGGGAACACGGTGAAGCATGTGAACATACACACATCACATCTCTTGCCACTGAGTCAGTGCAGGTGTCCGGATGAAGGGATGGCCAGATTCTAATTAGGAATGCATGTGATGCATACCAGCACCAGACACCATGATGCACCCATGTCCGGATAGTCAATGCCACAATGGGGTGCATGTTGCACATGTCACTCCCCTGCTGATCAGTCCCAGGGAGTTGAATGCCATGACACAGGAATGCGTGCAAAGTCATACATAACTGTCTCAAGTCACATGGCCATGGCAGCCAGACAACAACAGTCTGCACTGTGTCACAATCCGAGGGCATGGGGAATGCAAGTTATGTGACTGACAAGTGCACATGTCCATCCCCCAAAAACCACATCATCTGTACTACTATTTGTCCACGTCATACCAACTGGACATATGGGGAACATGAAACACAACTCTCTGAACATGAGCACCTCACAGTGTGCTGTGAATGAAAATACAGCTGCTTGAAAGTCACAGTCGCACCACCTGTGTGCACAGTCAAGTGATCAGACACCTATAAGTCACAGAAGTATCGTCTATCATGGTCACATCTCAGATGGCATGCTGAGACACAAACGATGAACATACCAGTAGTCCTGACAACGAAGACACAGCACAATGAGACAGAGGCAGACACCTAAGGGTACATTTCACTGACCACAACATGCCAGATGATACACGGGAGTGGGAGGACAGAGTGTATTGCATGCACTGGAGTAGGCATGACTGTCCA
Organism: Calotriton arnoldi; assembly: GCA_963921515.1. NCBI lineage: Eukaryota > Metazoa > Chordata > Amphibia > Caudata > Salamandridae > Calotriton > Calotriton arnoldi. Next base: position 109,043 of record CAWUFW010019108.1, on the reverse strand, counting down.
GCTCCACCTGTATGAGGGATGAGTCCTGGACAGTAGGCAGGTGGCTAAGCATGTGTGACACACTGGATACACATACTCCTGAGGCCCAAATATTGTTCCCACCAGCAGCATGGGTGTGTGCCACATTCCCCAGGGACATGTGGTGAGTCAGAGCAGCAAGCGTACCACATATCAAAGTTACACGCAGATCACATGTCAGAACTTAGGCATTGTGTAAGCAATTGACCCACCCATGAATTGCACAACATAGTCACGGGAACAAATGCTGTCCCCCACCTTGAGCAAAGCAAAATGCAATGACACAGTCCCCAAAATCGACAATTTCATGACTATAAGGGCCACACATATGCGTATCAGAGGAGAAGTGGGCATGTAACAAATGAGGGACATGGGTCCTGGACCACATGACTGATGTACTGTGGAAGTTTAACCAGGCCAGAGGAGGGCACATAGCATGGCAGAAAAAGTGCACAGTGCAGTCATGGACTCACCCCCTCCTTGCTGCTGTCTGTCCTTCAACTGCCCATCCAGGTCAGGGAAGACCACCGCCAGGATCCGGAGCATGTGGGGGGTCAGGGTCCGGTGTCCGCCCCTCCTGCGAGGAGGCGACAGCTTCAGCTGGACCCTTGCGATCCTCCGGGTCCAGCCACAAAGGTCCTGCCACCTCTTTTGGCAGTTGCGGATCCTGCGCCTGTAGACCCCCACGGATCTTACTTTCCGGGCGATGGTCAGCCAGATTTCCTGCTTCTGGTGGGCATCAACCTGTGAGGATGTGTGAGAAGTTGGCCTGGTATATGCTGTTCACTAATTAAAGTGGACACCTTGCACCAGTCCAATTCGACTCTTATGGTAGGTAGGTTTAAGACAACCTTTATAGAAAGCTATCCTAGTGGGAGCTGTGGAGAGCAGCCTTCAGGCTAAGTCTTGGAGGAATGTAAAGCAGCTTGTTTTACAACACAATCTCTTGAATCACCAAATGAAAAGACACCACACAGGTATATATATCAAATATATATGTATTTATTAATAAACAACTCTCTACTAATCTCTTTATGAGATTAGAAGCCAGGAACATATGTACAAGTCAAAGTTTTATCAAAATAAGTTAGCACAAGTAAATATCACAATCTTATCTTGGCTAGACCGTGGTCTAGAGCATTTAGAATCGAGGGACCCCAGAGAACCACCCCAGGTAGTTGTAGGAGACCCACAGGGGACGGACGCGGTGTTCAGACACTGGTGCAAGTCCTGTACGAGTCTATGCGAGAGAACGCGATTGAGTTATCAATGTTACAGGTCCCTGGCGTGTTCGAGGCGAACACACCGATCGGTCAGTACGAGTCGAAGGACGCGGATACTGATAGAGTTACAAGGGAGTTGGACGCGATGTGTCTAACACAGACGCGAGCCCTGTACGAGCCAGTGCGATAATCGCACGGGGAAAATAGGAGTTTTAGGGCACTTCTAGGGTTGCTACAAGCAAGCCACTTACAGGGTAAGTAGTTCTAGGGCCCACACCCACAGGAGCACCGTAGTGCTGAAGTTACCTCACCCAGGGGAGCCGGGTGCATAGGTGTCCTTTGGTGTCAGGTTGCGGCGTCGTTTTCAATGGGAGCCAGTGAAGACTTGCTGCTTGCGACGACAGAAGAAATGTCCGTTGGAATCCAAGCCTGGATTCGGAAGGAGGAAGACCTGAAAGCAGAGGGGACAGTGTTCACAGTCACTTGGCAGTGACTCTGGGCAAGGAAGATGAATGCCCACCGTCGTCGACAGCTTCGGGTCGTTCACGGGTGTCTTGACTCTTCGACCACGTGGTCCAGGCAGTGTCGATGATGGCCAGGAGCTGGATTCGGTGTGTCCCACGACGTCTGCAGCTTACTGAGGTGTCGGCGACTCGATTGGAGCCAACAAGCCTTGGTAGCAGCAAGTCTCGTGGTGATGAGGAAAAGTCAATGGTGCAGACCAGCAAGGTCTGGGGGACTTACCCAGCAAGGGTAGGTCAGGGCAGGCCTGGAGCAACCAGGGGAGCCCTTTGGTTTTGTTGGAAAGTCTTTTGGGGACCCACAAGCCGGCTGGCAAGGGATCGCAAAGACACCTCGTGAGGATCCACTCAACAGGGGCCCACGGTCACTCGGGACGGTGTAGGCCTCTGAATTCGGGAGGGATCTCTGCTAGAGGCTGGGACCACACGTGGCCCAAAGCACAAGTTCGTAGAACATCGTGAAGGGGTTGCACGGTACCCAGGGGCTGCGGTTCCTCGTCGCTCGTGGGGTCCACTTGCCTCAGCTTCGCTGGGGACTCACGATGGCCTTGGAGAAGTCAGGAAATCTTCTTCCTGGGCTGCAGGGACTTCGGGCTCCGGCGGGAGCGGCGTAGTTTGCGACCGTCGTTGTAGTTTTTGGTGCCTGCCAAGCAGGGGAGTCACTCCTTGACTCCAAGGGAGATTCTTCAGTCTTCCAAAGGTAGTGGAACGTCGAAGGTCCAGGATTCTTCTGTAGATCATTGTCCAGGGAGATCTGGATTGCAATGCACAGGTTCCCACTCTTATCCTAAAAAGAAGGGAGGGACTAGCTCTATGACCCCACCTTTGGGAGGGTCAGGGGAGTGGGTGGCTACACCCACTTCCCTTTGTCCAGTTTCGCGCCAGAGCAGGGGCAGGTAGCCCCTGAGCCGGTTTGAACTGGGGTATGCACAGAGGAGCCTTCTGCTCCCCCAGTGCAGGACTTCAAAGCACTCTAAGAGTGCACCCACCCAGCCCCAATACACTAAACCCTGTCTGGGAGGTGGTCACACCCCCTTGTGACAGGATATCTATTGTTGGGCTTCCTCCACTGTGAGTTTCGGTCATCAGCAGGAGGGCAGCCCAGTGTCTGTGACTGGTGGCATCCATCTTGTGATGCCAGGGCTCTGGAAAGAAGTTACCGGTTAGGCCGGTGTGTACATGTCTCTCCCTCTAGAAGGGTGGAATGCTACCCCCGCTGCCAGAACTGGCGGGGGGGTAGTATTCCAAGATGTTTGACACCAAACACGACATGTTTCCGTGCAGCCATCCCAAAGTTAACATTTAACGCGAGGTTATAATGCGCTTAAGAGTATATGGTCAGGCTGCACTACAAACAGCATCAGAGAAGGGTCTCTGAACGCTGCAGAGGGGCTCTGCTCATGCAGGGACACCCTCCCACATAAGAACCAAGCACTCTGCCTTCAGGATTGATAAGGCCTGCCTTAGGAGTGACTTATAGGTTTGTATGTGTGTATGTATGTAGTGGTATAGGTAGCCCATACCACAGTAAGGGGTGCATGCACCACCTTACCCAGGCTGCAGTAGCAGACCTGTGGTGTCAGATTTAGTCTGCTTCCCAGGGGTGGCATAAGACATGCTTCAGCCCCTGGTAGGCCTGTGAAGTACCTATGCCCTTGGCACCTAAGGTACCATATACTAGGGACTCATAAGGCACCACAGTATCCAATCACTAGTGCACCTAGAGTGCACTCCAAGTCGTTTAGAGAGAACAGAGAGGCTGTGGCCCTGATTAGCAGGGACCCAGCCCGACTATAGCCAGAAGCCAGTGTAAACATCAGAAAAAAAGTGGGGGCAACATAAGAGGCAGATCCTACTCTCCTACACAACCCCCCCCCCCAAACGCAGGGACACTAAACTAACCTTGACCAGTTAAGTCTTCGTGCTCTAAGTGGAAAAACCTTGAGAGTCCATCTGCATTGGCATGTTGGGTCCCAGGTCTATGCTCCACTGTATAGTCCATCCCCTGTAGGGAAATGGACCACCTCAAAAGTTTTGGGTTTTCTCCTTTCATTTGTTTAAGCCATAGGAGGGGCTTGTGGTCGGTCTGAACTATGAAGTGAGTGCCAAACAAGTATGGCCTCAGCTTCTTCAGGGCCCACACCACAGCAAAGGCCTCCTCTCTATAGCTGACCAACGTTTCTCTCTAGGGGTCAGCCTTCTGCTAATGAAAGCTACTGGCTGATCTTGACCTTCATCATTCAGTTGAGACAGTACAGCTCCCACACCCAGCTCAGAAACATCTGTTTGGACAATGAACTTTTTGGTGTAGTCTGGACTCTGTAAGATGGGGGCAGTGCACATGGCCTGCTTTAGGTCTTCAAATGCCTTCTGACAGCTAGCTGTCCACTGAACCTTTTTTGGCATTTTCTTTGAGGTTAGATCATTCAAGGGGGTCACTATAGATCCATATCCCTTTACAAACCTCCTATAGTACCCAGTCAGGCCTAAGAAGGCTCTCACCTGTGTCTGGGTGGTTGGAGCAACCCATTCCATTATGGTTTGGATTTTGCTCTGTAAAGGCTGAACCTGGCCTCCACCTACAAGGTGGCTCAGGTACACAACCTGACTAAGCCCTATCTGGCACTTAGTGGCCTTGATAGTGAGGCCTGCTTTCTGCAGAGCCTCCAAAACATTCCGGAGGTGGACCAGGTGATCCTGCCAGGAGGAACTAAAGACAGCAATATCATCTAGATAAGCTGAGCAATAAGTTTCCATCCCTGCCAGAACTTTATTCACCAACCTCTGAAAAGTGGCAGGTGCATTTTTCAATCCAAAGGGCATCACCACAAAGTGGTAGTGCCCACCAGGGGTCGAAAATGCTGTCTTGGCTTTTGCATCATCAGCTAACCTGATCTGCCAGTAGCCAGCTGTTAGGTCAAATGTACTTAGATACTTGGCTGAGGCCAAAGTATCAATCAGCTCATCTGCCCTTGGTATGGGATAGGCATCAGTCCTAGTGACTGCATTGAGGCCTCTGTAGTCTACACAAAACCTCATTTCTTTCTTACCACCCTGGGTATGAGGCTTGGGTACTAGGACTACTGGGCTAGCCCAAGGGCTATCTGAAGGCTCAATCACACCTAACTCCAACATTTTCTGGACTTCAGTCCTGATACAGTCCCTGACATGGTCAGGTTGCCTGTAGATTTTACTCTTGACAGGCAGACTGTCCCCAGTGTCCACCTCATGGGTGCACCAGGTAGTCTGACTGGGGGTCAGGCTAAACATATGTCTGTACTGTTGCAGAACCTGTCTGCACTCAGTTTGCTGATGGTCAGTGAGGCTGCTTGCCAAAGCAACACCATCGACTGACCCATCATCAGGGTTCTGGGAGAGAAGGTCAGGGAGAGGGTCACTCTCCTCCTCCTGGTCCTCATCAGTTGCCATGAGCAAGCCCATGTCAGCCCTGTCAACATATGGCTTTAATCTGTTGACATGGAGCACCCTCAGGGGGCTCCTGGGAGTTCCAAGATTCACCAGATAGGTGACTTCTCCCTTTTGTTCAACTATTGTATGGGGGCCACTCCACTTGTCTTGGAGGGCTGCTGGGGCCACAGGCTCCAACACCCACACTTTCTGTCCTGGCTGGTACACAGTCAGCACAGCCTTTGGTCATGCCAAACTTTTTGTAATTCTTGGCTGGCCTCAAGGTTTTTGGTTGCCTTTTTCATGTATTCAGCCATCCGGGAGCGGAGACCAAGTACATAGTCCATCACATCCTGTTTGGGGGGCTTGAGAGGTAACTCCCAGCCCTCTTTGACCAAACACAATGGACCTCTTACAGGATGCCCAAACAGAAGCTCAAATGGGCTGTAACCAACCCCCTTCTGTGGAACCTCTCTGTAGGCAAACAACAGGCAGGGAAGAAGAAGGTCCCATTTCCGCCTAAGCTTCTCTGGGAGTCCTTTAATCATTCCCTTAAGGGTTTTGTTGAAGCGATCAACCAAACCATTGCATTGTGGGTGATAGGGGGTAGTGAACTTATAAGTCACACCACACTCCTTCCACATTGCTTTCAAATATCCTGACATGAAGTTAGTACCTCTGTCAGAGATGACCTCCTTTGGGAAACCCACTCTGGAGAAGACTCCAATGAGGGCTCTTGCCACCACAGGGGCTGTGGTGGTCCTCAGGGGAATTGCCTCTGGGTACCTGGTGGCATGATCCACTACCACCAGCATAAATCTGTGCCCAGATGCAGTTTGGGGGTCAAGGGGACCAACAATGTCAATCCCTACCCTTTCAAAGGGTACCCCCACCACAGGTAGTGGTATCAGGGGGCCTTTGTTGTGCCACCTGCCTTGCCACTGGCTTGGCATGTGACACAGGAGCGACAAAACTCCTTTGTGTCCTCTGACATATGTGGCCAATGAAAATGTGGAACAAGCCTGTCCCAGGTCTTGTTTTGGCCCAAGTGACCTGCCAAAGGGATATCATGTGCTAGGGTCAAGAGGAACCCCTAAACTTCTGAGGTATGACCAACCTCCTGGTGGCTCCAGGGGCTGGATCTCTACCTTCAGAATATAGGAGTCCCTCATCCCAATAAACTTTATGGGACCCACTAGCTCTCCCAGCAGCCTCAGCAGCAGCCTGCTGTCTGAGGGGTTCAAGAGAGGGGCAGCACTGTTGCTCCTTACTCAGATCTTCCCTAGAAGGGCCCCCTGCCCCCAAGAACTCAACCTGATCAGGCTCAAGTTCCTCTGGGGCAGTTCCTTCTTCAGGGTCTGCTCCTCCTCCCTGGGGAGGGGAATCTGTGATCTGAGACCGAGGGGAAGGCACTGCCTTAACCCTACTGCTCCTCCTCTTAGGAAGCATCTGGTCCATAATTTCAGGATCCAGAGCTGATTCAGTGTCATGCATTTTGGCTTGTGACCTGGTCACAGCAAATACCTCTGCAGGGATGCCCAACATCTCCGCATGAGTCCATAACTCTACTTCAGACCAGGCTGAAGTTTCTAGATCATTGCCCAATAGACATTCTACAGGGAGGTCTGCACTGACTACAACCTTCTTGAGGCCAGTTACCCCTCCCCAGGAGAAATTCACAACTGCCAGACTATGGTTGGTCCTGACATTGCTTGCATTGGTCACCTGGTACATTTCGCCCAGGATGATCTGTCCAGGGTCCACAAGATCCTCTGCCACCATGGTGACACTAGCACCTGTGTCCCTAAATGCCAAAGCCTGTTTGCCATTTATTACAGGCTGCTGTTTGTATTTGCCCAGATTACTGGGGCTTACTAGGAAGGACATGTCAATGTCTCCTTCACAAATCAGCAAGGCCTGAGTGGTTACTCTGACTAGGTCAGAGTCCACTTCAGAACCCAGGGTCAACCCTATAACACCCTTCTTCTGAGTACCACCTCCACCAGTAGCTGGACTAGCGGGAACAGTTGCCTTAGGGGCAGGAGTGGTGGTGGTTTGGTCTTTGGACTTGTTACAGTCAGAAGTCCAGTGCCCTTTCTGTTTACAGAATTTGCACCAGGGCTTCTTTTGGCCTTTTCCCTTGTTGGATTGTGACTCCCCACCAGATGCAGATTTTTGGGGCCCTTGTGAAGACTTCTGGTCTGTTGACTTATCCCCACCTTTCTCAGAGCCCTTAGAATCCTGCTTCTTGGTGTCACCCCCTTGGTTCTGGGTTTTCTGCCTCACCCTGGTTCTGACCCACTTGTCTGCCTTCTTTCCCTATTGTTGGGGAGAGGTCAGATCGGAGTCCACCAGGTATTGATGCCACAACTGGTTCTGGCAATTATTAAGGATCTGTTCTCTCATCATTAGATTATACAATCCTTTGAAATCAGTAACCCTACTGCCAACCAGCCAACCCTCCAGAGCCTTGGTTGCACAATCTACAAAGTCAGTCCAGTCCTGAGTCTGTGCCTTCTGGGTGTCTCTGAACTTCAACCTGTACTGCTCAGTGGTTAAGCCAAACCCATCTATCAGTGCACTCTTCAGGACTTCATAGTCATCAGCATCCTCTTCTCTAACAGTGAGGAGCTTGTCTCTACCATTATCTGAAAAGGAGAGCCACAAGATTGCTGCCCACTGCTTTTGGGGGACCTGTTGTACTCTACAGGCCCTTTCCATAGCAGTTATCCACTTATGGATATCATCCCCACTCTGGTAGTGAGGAACAACCTTGCTCAGGTTCTTATGGTCTGGAATATATTCTCTGCCTCTAGGGACACTGTTGCTGCCACCAGGGGGTTCTAACCCCTCTTTTCTAGAAGCTCTCTGGAGCTCAAAGGCTTCTCTATCTAATGCCAACTGCTTGGTTTTGAGGGCAAATCTTGCTTCATCATACTGCAGCAGTTTGCACAGTCTTTCAGAGGAGGTCTCTCTTCTTGGAAAGTAGGAGTTCCTCTGCTGGACAAATTCTCTGCCAGAGTGATAGGAGCGGTCAGAGTCCCTAGAAAGGGACCTGTGCCTCTCCTCCACTGTGTCAGTTCTCTTAGGGAGAATTCCTCTGTCCTTTTCAGACCCCTTGGGGCCTGGCCCTACAATCACAGAGTCTTGGTCAACTTGATGTTCATCATCTGACCCAGACACTGTAATTGACCCACCCCCTGATTCAGACCCATTAGCTCCTAGAGCTAATCTAAGATCATCTGCTGTCAGCAGATCTATAAGGTGTAGTGTGGTGGGACTCTGTCCTATCTTCAGGTGCCTCTCAGCACACATGGCTTTCAAGTCAAAGAAAGTCATGTCCTTATACTGAAGCTGGGTGGATCCACTGGGTCCATCCCTTAAGGACATTCTAGTGTTGTGCAGTGTTGTACTACCTACACTAGTTTGTGGCCTACTGATCCTAGCTTGAGCTGTAGAAAGGGTGTGCTATCCCTTGGCACACAGCTCTAAGTTCAGTAGAACTTATTGATACTAAGCTTGACTTTATATGTACCTTGAGTACCTATAGTGGTTTTCAGTTAGTAATTCAAATAGAGATTTTCTGGTAAAACAATAGCAAGCTGGAATCCCACACGCTGCCACCAATGTGAGAAGTTGGCCTGGTATATGCTGTTCACTAATTAAAGTGGACACCTTGCACCAGTCCAATTCGACTCTTATGGTAGGTAGGTTTAAGACAACCTTTATAGAAAGCTATCCTAGTGGTAGCTGTGGAGAGCAGCCTTCAGGCTAAGTCTTGGAGGAATGTAAAGCAGCTTGTTTTACCACACAATCTCTTGAATCACCAAATGAAAAGACACCACACAGGTATATATATCAAATATATATGTATTTATTAATAAACAACTCTCTACTAATCTCTTTATGAGATTAAAAGCCAGGAACATATGTACAAGTCAATGTTTTATCAAAATAAGTTAGCACAGGTAAATATCACAATTTTATCTTGGCTAGACCGTGGTCTAGAGCATTTAGAATCGAGGGACCCCAGAGAACCACCCCAGGTAGTTGTAGGACACCCATAGGGGACGGACGCGGTGTTCAGACACTGGTGCGAGTCCTGTACGAGTCTATGCGAGAGAACGCGATTGAGTTATCAATGTTACAGGTCCCTGGCGTGTTCGAGGTGAACACACCGATCGGTCAGTACGAGTCGAAGGACGCGGATACTGATAGAGTTACAAGGGAGTTGGACGCGATATGTCTAACACAGACGCAAGCCCTGTACGAGCCAGTGCGATAATCGCACGGGGAAAATAGGAGTTTTAGGGCACTTCTAGGGTAGCTACAAGCAAGCCACTTACAGGGTAAGTAGTTCTAGGGCCCACACCCACAGGAGCACCATAGTGCTGAAGTTACCTCACCCAGGGGAGCCGGGTGCATAGGTGTCCTTTGGTGTCGGGTCGCGGCGTCGTTTTCAATGGGAGCCAGTGAAGACTTGCTGCTTGAGACGACAGAAGAAGTGTCCGTTGGAATCCAAGCCTGGATTCGGAAGGAGGAAGACCTGAAAGCAGAGGGGACAGTGTTCACAGTCACTTGGCAGTGACTCTGGGCAAGGAAGATGAATGCCCACCGTCGTCGACAGCTTCGGGTCGTTCACGGGTGTCTTGACTCTTCGACCACGTGGTCCAGGCAGCGTCGATGATGACCAGGAGGTGGATTCGGTGTGCTCCATGATGTCTGCAGCTTACTGAGGTGTCGGCGACTCGATTGGAGCCAACAAGCCTTGGTAGCCGCAAGTCTCGTGGTGATGAGGAAAAGTCAATGGTGCAGACCAGCAAGGTCTGGGGGACTTACCCAGCAAGGGTAGGTCAGGGCAGGCCTGGAGCAACCAGGGGGGCCCTTTGGTTTTGTTGGAAAGTCTTCTGGGGACCCACAAGCCGGCTGGCAAGGGATCGCGAAGACACCTCGGGAGGATCCGCTCAACAGGGGCCCACGGTCACTCGGGACAGTGTAGGCCTCTGAATTCAGGAGGGATCTCTGCTAGAGGCTGGGACCACATGTGGTCCAAAGCACAAGATCGTAGAACGTCGTGAAGGGGTTGCACTCAACAATAGTGCACGGCACCCAGGGGCTGCGGTTCCTCGTCACTCGTGGGGTCCACTTGCCTCAGCTTCGCTGGGGACTCACGATGGCCTTGGAGAAGTCAGGAAATCCTCTTCCTGGGCTGCAGGGACTTCGGGCTCTGGCGGGAGCGGCGTAGTTTGCGACCGTCGTTGTAGTTTTTGGTGCCTGCCAAGCAGGGGAGTCACTCCTTGACTCCAAGGGAGATTCTTCAGACTTCCAAAGGTAGTGGAACGTCGAAGGTCCAGGATTCTTCTGTAGAGCGTCGTCCAGGGAGATCTGAATTGCAATGCACAGGTTCCCCCTCTTATCCTAAAAAGAAGGGAGGGACTAGCTCTATGACCCCACCTATGGGAGGGTCAGGGGAGTGGGTGGCTACACCCACTTCCCTTTGTCCAGTTTCGCGCCAGAGCAGGGGCAGGTAGCCCCTGAGCCGGTTTGAACTGGGGTATGCACAGAGGAGCCTTCTGCTCCCCCAGTGCAGGACTTCAAAGCACTCTAAGAGTGCACCCACCCAGCCCCAATACACTAAACCCTGTCTGGGAGGTGGTCACACCCCCTTGTGACAGAATATCTATTGTTGGGCTTCCTCCACTGTGAGTTTCGGTCATCAGCAGGAGGGCAGCCCAGTGTCTGTGACTGGTGGCATCCATCTTGTGATGCCAGGGCTCTGGAAAGAAGTTACCGGTTAGGCCGGTGTGTACATGTCTCTCCCTCTAGAAGGGTGGAATGCTACCCCTGCCGCCAGAACTGGCGGGGGGGTAGTATTCCAAGATGTTTGACACCAAACACGACATGTTTCCGTGCAGCCATCCCAAAGTTAGCCTTTAACGCGAGGTTATAATGCGCTTAAGAGTATATGGTCAGGCTGCACTACAAACAGCATCAGAGAAGGGTCTCTGAACGCTGCAGAGGGGCTCTGCTCATGCAGGGACACCCTCCCACATAAGAACCAAGCACTCTGCCTTCAGGATTGATAAGGCCTGCCATAGGAGTGACTTATAGGTTTGTATGTGTGTATGTATGTAGTGGTATAGGTAGCCCATACCACAGTAAGGGGTGCATGCACCACCTTACCCAGGCTGCAGTAGCAGACCTGTGGTGTCAGATTTAGTCTGCTTCCCAGGGGTGGCATAAGACATGCTTCAGCCCCTGGTAGGCCTGTGAAGTACCTATGCCCTTGGCACCTAAGGTACCATATACTAGGGACTCATAAGGCACCACAGTATCCAATCACTAGTGCACCTAGAGTGCACTCCAAGTCGTTTAGAGAGAACAGAGAGGCTGGGGCCCTGATTAGCAGGGACCCAGCCCGACTATAGCCAGAAACCAGTGTAAACATCAGAAAAAAAGTGGGGGCAACATAAGAGGCAGATCCTACTCTCCTACAGGATGACAAAGTGAAAAGGCCATTACTACACATGCAACATATACGTGCATCACACAGTTGGATATACATGTCTCAATCACAGGGGCATATGATGTACACAGGCAGTGCAACAATGGCTATGAACAGTTTGCCAGCAGTCACTACATGGTATCATTGCATGGGAAGTAAACCTAGTTGGAATGCACTGTTACCGCACTGTACCAATTCTGTGCATGTGACTACACACTTTGGGGTGTGACAACTACTCAGTGGGCATGCTAGCCAGTGGTGTGCACACTGAAAGGCCTGCTAGTCAGACAACATGCACAATTAGTGAGGCAGTGGACAGCACACTCACCTGCTCCCCTGGTGTCCCATACAGCTTGCTGTACTGTGGAAGGAGGCTGTCCAGCAGGGCCTGGTTCTCCTCAAGGCTGAAGGCCGGGGCTCTCTCCACAGTACGTGCCATTGCAGGAGCCAGAGGATGCATAAACAGCAGCAGTGTTGGTGGCAGATGTCGTCCTGGAGCATGTAGTGCAGGCAAGTGAGCTCTCAGGGGAACAGCCAGCATTATATGTGTGCTGCAGAGGCAGATACTGTCCCATGTGTGCAAAGTGATAGGTCCAAGTCGTTTGCATCTTCTGAATTTGACCTATCCATGGAATTGCAGCACTAATACACGCCCACAGCATCCTTCAAATCTTCAACTTCATGACACCCATGATTTTGCAACATTGTTGTGGCTGGCCAACTGAATTCACTGCATCAGACTCGTTGGAGCTTCGAAAACGCGTCCGTTGCCATGCCAGGCCCCAGCCAATGTGTGCGCACCAATCGGTCCATTGCTGTGCAACGCGTACCAGGCATACAACGCGTACCCGCTCACATTCGATGCAATGGGCTGGCCGGGCACACCGATCGGTCCATTGCTGTACAACGCGTACCATGCATACAACGCGTACCCGCTCACATAACGATGCAATGGGCCGGCCGGGCACACCGATCGGTCCATTGCTGTGCAACGCATACCAGGCATACAACGCGTACCCGCTCACATTCAATGCAATGGGCTGGCCGGGCACACCGATCGGTCCATTGCTCTACAACGCGTACCAGGCATACAACGCGTACCCGCTCACATTCGATGCAATGGGCCGGCTGGGCACACCGATCGGTCCATTGCTCTAGAACGCGTACCAGGCATACAACGCGTACCCGCTCACATTCAATGCAATGGGCCGGCCGGGCACACCGATCGGTCCATTGCTCTACAACGCGTACCAGGTATACAACGCGTACCCACTCACATACGATGCAATGGGCCGGCCGGGCACACCGATCGGTCCATTGCTCTACAACGCGTACCAGGCATACAACGCGTACCCGCTCACATTCAATGCAATGGGCCGGCCGGGCACACCGATCGGTCCATTGCTCTACAACGCGTACCAGGCATACAACGCGTACCCGCTCACATTCGATGCAATGGGCCGGCCGGGCACACCGATCGGTCCATTGCTCTACAACGCGTACCAGGCATACAACGCGTACCCGCTCACATTCGATACAATGGGCCGGCCGGGCACACCGATCGGTCCATTGCTGTGCCACGCGTACCAGGCATACAACGCGTACCCGCTCACATTCAATGCAATGGGCCGGCCGGAAACACCGATCGGTCCATTGCTGTGCAACGCGTACCCGGCATACAACTCGTACCCGCTCACATTCAATGCAATGGGCCGGCCGGGCACACCGATCGGTCCATTGCTGTGCAACGCGTACCGGGCATACAACGCGTACCCGTTCACATTCAATGCAATGGGCCGGCCGGGCACACCGATCGGTCCATTGCTCTACAACGCGTACCAGGACAGGTCACACGCATATGTCACCATGCTGGTCACTGGTGAACCTATGCCAGCCACATTTACTTTCCAGGGACTCAGGGGCACACCTACAACACCACACCCAGTCCACACTGTCTATGAGGCATGTGTGGCAGCATAACCTTATCTGTGTATGGGGGTGAACATGTGGATTTTGGGGTGGCACTTGGGGGCAGACACACCCAGGCTGTGCACGTGTTAATGGGGACAGGGTCCTTTGTGTGTTGTGCACCTGACCACTGTGGTGTGCAACTTTTCATTTCTGAGCATGTGTCATGGTCACATTTCCAGGTTGTGTTTGTGTATGACATGTCACATACCCCCAGGCTCACATGTGGGAAGGCATGTACGTCACAGGGTGGCCCATTCCAACAATATTGATGTCCCTCCACAGTCTGTGTGCATGTTGTGTATCACATGTCTCTGACTCCATGTGCACAATGGGAGACAGTCTCCACATTGACGTGGTTTGTGCATGAACTTTGATGGTGTGTGTGTGTGTGTCACAGACGTCCATGTCTGTCATGCAGAGGCTACAGGGGCCACCACCTGTGGGTGTCATGTTTGTTTTTCTGACGTGTACATGATACGCCATGTCATGCCAGTGTCCATGTGGCAAGACAGGCTCCCTGGGAATCTACCTGTCAATGAGCTGTGATGCCTGTGGAGCATCTGTCCAGACATGTCACTGTGGTATGTGTGTGGAACGTGAGAGCAGTTAATGGGTACTGTGACACAGCCTAATGGTGTCCCATAGCACACCCTGGAACCTGTTGTCAACACTTGTTGAACAGAGATGTTAGATGATGTCCATGTAGGTGCCATATATGTCCAAACGGGACGACACACACATCAAGTACTTGTGTATGTTGATGATGTATCATGTGAAATTGAGTATGGTGAACGGCACATAGGTGGGGTGACTGACAATCTTGCTTTCTTCACCTATGCACTGCAGGGCTCCTGCTGTCCATCGACCATTCCCAGACCTGGCAACGATGGTGGAACGTGACAGCATCCGACGGTACCGCTTCACCAGGCAGCTGATTGAGGATTTGGCAGTGCGGTTGGCCCCACATTTGCAGCCTGGCCGGCCGTATCCTACAGCGCTGACTCCCAAGGTGAAGGTGATGGCAGCCCTACACTTCTTTGCCACTGGTACCTTTCAACACACTGTGGCAACTACTGGTGGGATGTCACAGACTATGTTCAGCCGTGTGCTACGCAATGTTTTGGGGGCAATGTTGAGATACCACAACCAGTACATCTATTTCCCAACACGTCAACGACTCACTGACGTCAAGAGTGACTTCGATGCCCTGGGGAGGATGCCACATGTAATTGGCTCCATTGATGGGACACATGTGTCTTTGATACCACCACAGGCACATGAGCAGGCATACCGCAACCGTAAACATTACCATTCGATCAATGCTCTGGTGGTATTTCTTGCAGATATGACCATCTCACATGTGTGTGCCCGTTTCCCCGGTTCTGCACACGATGCCTACCTGATGAGGAGTAGTCGCATCCCGAGGATGATGTCACAGATGCCGAACCAGCGTGCCTGGCTTGTTGGTGTGTACTGACTTTGTACCATTGTGTGTGTTCTGCTATGTTGTTTTCCGCACACATTTTCAAATCGGCTAATGTGCAATTGTCTGTCTGTAGGTGACTCAGGATACCCCAACATGCCGTGGTTGCTGACACCCCTGTGGAACCCTGTGACACCAGCCCAGATGCGCTACAATGAGGCACATGGTCGAACGAGGAGGGTGATTGAGCGGACCTTTGGTCTCCTGAAGAGCCGCTTCCGCTGCCTGGACAAGACAGGAGGGGCCCTCCCATATGCCCCAGCAAAGGTGTGCAAGATTGTCATCGTCTGCTGCATGCTACACAACCTAGCAGTGCGGAAGGAGTTGCCTCTCATCCTGGATGACGATGACCAACGTCCGCCACCTGTGGAAGATCCTGGCCTGGGTCACGATGCCAGTGAAGATGATGATGATGATGATGGTGATGTCCGCACACAGCTCATCACCAACTTCTTCAGCTGAATGTGAGTCTCCAGAGGGTTGTAATGTCAATGATTTGAGTTTGCATGATGTGTGTGTGGTGCTCTGGTGCTGTTTGAGTGTGGCCATGTGCTACTTGACTGCATGCGTGCAGCGATGTGTCCTTGCAGGTGGTCTGTACTGCCCAACAGTGTTGACATGCTAACTTGGTTTTGTGTAGTTATCTCGTGACATGTATTAGACATGAGTATTGCCGTTCTGTGCTGTTCTTCAGTGGTTTTGACTGTGTGTCATGTCTGTCCTTCACAGGGTGCTGCTGGAGTTGTCTGATCAACTTGGATCCCCCGAATCCATGATTCAACTTCCAAGGTGGAAGCAGTCGTTTCCCTACAGGTGATGTGCCACACACCCCTGGACTTTCTATCTTCTGCACTTTTTGACTTTGTGGCCACAGCCAGGTTGGATTAGCTTGCATTTGTAGTGGAAACTACATGTTGGAAATGTGTAATAAACCTGTGCTTCACTTTGGGATGTGCGTTGTCTGTAGTCACACATCTGACTGACATTTGCTTACTGCACCTGTTGTCTAGTTGACAGTGAATGTGAATAGGTGGCGTGTCTGTACATTCCACTGTATTTCGTTGCAACATCAGTATAGGTGATGAGTCTGATGGCCCTGGTGTGTATGTGTTTTGTGGCCCTAGTGGTGTGTCTCCCTCATATGTGTCACGTCGCCATGACTGACATGACAGTGTTGGACTTGCTGTAGCAGTTAGCATGCACAGTGTAATTTAGCAGATCAACATCTACATGACAAAAACCACATTGGAATCACAACAGAGGCAGATATGGTGTATTGGTGAGTTTATTTACATACAGGTGTGAGGATGGTGCACAGGATGGTGGGTGCTGTACATAGAAATTTGGATCCAAAGTTCCCATGTGAATTGGAAGTCTTGGTAGCTGAAATGTCCAGAGTAAAGTCCACAGTCATCTGATACATTTGGTCAACTAGAGCTCCCCATGTCATGTGGGAGAGTTGGCTTGGCTTCGACAGGGCGTGCAGTATGCACACAGAGGAAAAGTTCCAGAACAGGTGTTGGCTTCCTGGGGGATGTAGATGGCCATCGGCCTCTCAGTTTGGCCTCCTCGGACGGCCCCTCTTCTTGGGGGGCGGACCCTCAGGTGCAGGCTGCGGCGGTGCAGGGGACTCTCTGCCATAGTCCTCCTCCCTCCCTGTGCATTTGCAGTTGTTTCAGCAGCATATGTTGTGGGCACACAGGGAGGTGAGGCCATGTTGGTGCTGATCTGGCGGAGGCATGTCAGTATGTCCCTATGCACCGCTGTCAGTTGTTCCAATGTGTCCCACTTGGACTCCATGCCACACATGTGTGTCTCGACACGTGACATGTGTGTCTCGACACGGGACATGTGGGAGTCCAAGCGGGCATGATGGGCAGCCTGCTGTTGTAGTATGTCCTTGAGGATCCCCACTACCTGGCTGACCTCTCCGGTGCTAGTCTGGTACGCATCCGCGATGCGTGCCAGTTGTGGGTCATCATGCAGTCCAGACCCCTCTGCAAGGAGTGACCTATGTCTACCACCCCTCCCACCACCCCAGGCGACACGTGCAGGACCTGCAGTGGCACCCACAGGTGACCGTGGCCCCCTTGGGTGTTGTTCCTGGGCTCGTTGTCACCAGCTCCAGTTTGGGCCTGGGTCCCTGCGCTGTTGTCATCTGTGGTCCTTGGTGTGTCCGTGTTGGCAGGGGTGGCCTGTGTGTTGGCAGTTGTTGGAGGGGTGGGTGCAGGGGGTGCAGATGTTGGTCCTGCTGGTGCTGCATGATGACTCACACCGGAGGGTCCAGCTGGTTCTTCGCCATCCGAGGAGTGCAGAGGCTGATCCACACCAGTGAGCTCAGTGTTCCCCGGAGCCTGGGACAGGGAGTCCTCCTGGTCTGCTGCTGTGTCCCCATCATCACCTGTTTTGGGGAGAGACACAGATTGTATGTTATGTTTCTACTGGCATCAATTGTTCAAACACCTGACAGTTGTGACTGTACCTCTGGATGTGGGCCAGGACATTGCATTCTCCTAAATAGTGACAGTCACAGAGTGATATTGGTGTAGCACATTGTCCTGCCAACCTGTGGCATGTCAATGTGAATGTTGAGGTGTGTGCATGACCAGCATTGGTGGTATTTGGTTACCATCCAGGCCTCCTTCTCCCCCCAGCCCAGTTATCCCACCATGCAACTTGCTTGCATTGCAGGGAGTGCAAGTTGGCTTTCAGGATGTCAGGCAGTGGTGTTCTGCTGTTTGTTGGTGCACAGTTCCCAGCAGGGCCTTGTGCTCCCCACAGCAGTACCCAGTGTCAGCCATCTTGTGAGTCCTTATCCACTCCCTGTGATGTGAGCATGGTTGAGAGTGGTGTTGATGGGCCAATTGTGAGGGTGAGCAATATCTGTGCCTTCAACTCCCATCATGCTATTGCCTCCACCCCCCTTCCCAGCATGCCCATCCTTCCTTCCTTTTGACTCTGCTTCCCTGTGGGGTGGGGAGCCTGTGCTGACAGGATGGCTGGGAGTGTTGTCCTGGCAGTTGTTTGGCTACAAGTCCCAAGTGTGTCCCTGTGCTTCACACAGCATAACCCAGGGTGGTGGTTCTTTGTGGGATCTTCAGTTAGGCTGTGAGGCATTGCATTCTCCCAGGTGGGTTATGTGGAGTTAGTGTTGAGGGTGTGTGTGAGGAGAGCTGCTTGTAACTATAGTCAGTGCTGTGTGTCCTCCTTCCCACCCAGCCAGATATCCCACCATGCAACGTGCTTGCATTGCAGGGAGTGCAAGTTGGCTTTCAGGATGTCAGGCAGTGGTGTTCTGCTGTTTGTTGGTGCACAGTTCCCAGCAGGGCCTTGTGCTCCCCACAGCAGTACCCAGTGTCAGCCATCTTGTGAGTCCTTATCCACTCCCTGTGATGTGAGCATGGTTGAGAGTGGTGTTGATGGGCCAATTGTGAGGGTGAGCAATATCTGTGCCTACAACTCCCATCATGCTATTGCCTCCACCCCCTTCCCAGCATGCCCATCCTTCCTTCCTTTTGACTCTGCTTCCCTGTGGGGTGGGGTGCCTGTGCTGACAGGATGGCTGGGAGTGTTGTCCTGGCAGTTGTTTGGCTACAAGTCCCAAGTGTGTCCCTGTGCTTCACACAGCATAACCCAGGGTGGTGGTTCTTTGTGGGATCTTCAGTTAGGCTGTGAGGCATTGCATTCTCCCAGGTGGGTTATGTGGAGTTAGTGTTGAGGGTGTGTGTGAGGAGAGCTGCTTGTAACTATGGTCAGTGCTGTGTGTCCTCCTTCCCACCCAGCCAGATATCCCACCATGCAACGTGCTTGCATTGCAGGGAGTGCAAGTTGGCTTTCAGGATGTCAGGCAGTGGTGTTCTGCTGTTTGTTGGTGCACAGTTCCCAGCAGGGCCTTGTGCTCCCCACAGCAGTACCCAGTGTCAGCCATCTTGTGAGTCCTTATCCACTCCCTGTGATGTGAGCATGGTTGAGAGTGGTGTTGATGGGCCAATTGTGAGGGTGAGCAATATCTGTGCCTACAACTCCCATCATGCTATTGCCTACACCCCCCTTCCCAGCATGCCCATACTTCCTTCCTTTTGAGTGGACTTCACTGTGTGTGAGTGTGACAGCAATGGCAAGATGGCTAACAGTGTGGTCCTGTTGTTGGTTGGTGCACAGTTCCCAGCAGGGCCTTGTGCTCCCCACAGCAGTACCCAGTGTCAGCCATCTTGTGAGTCCTTATCCACTCCCTGTGATGTGAGCATGGTTCCGAGTGGTGTTGATGGGCCAATTGTGGGTGTGACCAATATCTGTGACTACCACTCCCATCATGCTATTGGCTACACTGACCTGACCAGCATACACAGAATTCCTTCCTTTGAGTGAGCTTCCCTTTGAGGTGGTGTTCTAGTGGTGGGTAAATATCTGTGAGTGTTTGTTGGTTCTATTTGTGCCACTGCCTTGCTGTATTTGTTGTTAGGTTTGTAGATGTCATGACACAGTTACATATCACTGTGAGATGGCAGGTATTGTGTTTGTCTGACTAGCATTCACATCTTGGGATGAATATCATTTGGTTGCTGTGTATTTGCTAAGTGTGCATGGTTTGCCTATCCCCTTGACTGTGATGTGTGTGTGTTGTCACACCATATTGTACATATTAGTTGTGTACTCACCAGGCTCTGGGATGTCTGTTAGTCCGTATACGCTCACTGGTGGTAGGATGGCCCCCACCTTCTCCTCCCAGGGCCTGAGGTATACTGGTTTTGCAGGAGGGCCACTGCCGGTGTGCTGGCTGAGGAGGTAGTCCTTTTTGAGTAGGTCCCGGACCCTCCTGCGCACATCATACCACCTGTTCTGGATGTCTTCCTTTGTGCGCAAACATGGTGATTGTGCGTTCACCCTGTCGACAATCCTCGCCCACATCTTGGTTTTCTGCAACATGGGGGTCTGTTGTACCAATGTACCAAACAACTGTGGCTCTACCCTGAGTATCTCGTCTACCAGGACTTCCAATTCACAATCTAGGAACTTATGGTTCTTCTTTGGGGGCATGGTGATGGGTGGTGGTGGTGATTGATGTGTGTGTGTGCAAGTGGGGGTGTGTGAGTGTAGGTTTAGCTGGGTGTGTGTGAGGGTGCTATTTGTCGGTGTGGTAATGGTGTGTGGCTTGTGTGATGTATGAGCTGTGAGTGTGTCTGTGGTTGCTGTGTGATGGTGTTGTGTGCTGGCAGGTCAGTGGAATTTGCAAAGGATCATGGTAGGGATTTGTGGCCTTTATGTAGGTGGAGTTGGAGGTGTGTCCTTGTTCCATTTTTTTTCCCTCCCTGTATTTATTGGCTTAGTGGTTGCTTGTTTGGCCCTTTTTTTTCTATTTTTTCCTTGGTGTTTTTGGTGCATGTACGAGTTGTTCTTGTGTCCGAGTAGGACGCTGCAGTTGTCTGGTGCGATCTTGTCCAACTCATTCCCGCTGTGTGTCAGCTAGGTTTCATATGCGGCGTACGAGTCGGTCGCGGAGTATTGGGTTGCTTCGGCTGGGTTTTGTATGCGTGTCGGTCGTACGGCTTGTGCTCCGGGCGAATCGGTCGTGTTTTGCACGCACAGCATCGTACTACGCGGGTCGGAGTTCGCGGGTACGTTTAGTTCGGGTTCAATCCGAGTGCGTGTCGGTCGGTTCGTTTCGCGTGATTTTCCGGCCGGATGGCTTGTTTCCGTCCGGCTCGGTCGGTCGTTTTGTATTCCATCCGAGTCTGTCGGATTTCACATGCATTTCATCGTACTACCCGGGTCGTGCGGCGCCGGTCCGAGTCGGTCGGACTAAACTCCCGTACCAAGTCGGTCGGTACGTTTTCCGGCCCGAATCGGAATCGGCCCCTTAGTGTCAGTGTTGTGCTGGCCCTGGTTTTCCAAAACAGCCTTTGGTTTGTAACAGTGCTCTCACTTTTGAAAATGAACTACAGCAGTGCCCCAAATTGAACTTAAAACAAAATAGGTCTTAGAACCTTCTGGTCATTAAAATGGTTCTATTTATCCATGCAGCAAAAAGTAGCTAGTGAAAATTAAATGTCCGGACCTTCAATGCTGGATTTTCAGACACAGGGTCATGGTTTCCAGTTTCAGGGGCCTCCCCACAACTTCAAGTCCATATCAAGCTATTTGGTTGCAACTGGTTTCTGGGTTCCATACCCAACAGCTCTAAATCTCTCCAACGACAGGGTCTTCACCACTCTTTGAAAAACAGAAAAGGGTTGGTCCGGACTGACTGAAGATATGTTCAATTGACACTGGTCTATTGGTTCTTTTTCAGGAGGGAACACCCCACGTTGTCACTAGGGCCCCCATGCTCATTTACTGAGGACAGAAGTTCCAGTAGGCAAGCAGGTTTCCCTGGACGGTTCCTGAACCACTTCATGTCCTATAGGCCAGTAAAAGGCTATCTTTCTTAACCCTTAGGGTAGGCTTGTAGTCCCAGAGATTCAAGAAAAGACAGCAATTGTCTCCGTAGTCATCTACAAAGCAGATAGAAATTCTCACAACAAACAGCATGCAGTCTTCTCTTAAAAGGTGAACTCAGCTGAGACACAACCCCTAAGTGCTGGACTTGGGCCTTTCTGCAGGGTCACCCTCAAACCTTTTGCTTTCACCCTCCTGTTTTCTGAAGCTGTTTGTGTTGGCTTTTAGGACTCTGCACACTTTACCATGGCTAACCAGTGCTAAAGTGCTTGTGTTCTCTCCTTATGACATCGTAGAATTGGTTTACACCCATTTGACACATTTAATGTACTTGTAAGTCCCTAGTAAAGTCACACTACATGTACCCAGGGCCTGTTACTTAAATGCAACTGGTGGGTCTGCAGCACTGATTGTGTCACACACTTAAATAGCCTTCTATACATGTTTCAGGCCTGCCATTGCAACCTGTGTGTGCAGTTTTAAATTGCCATCTCGACCTGGCAAAATAAACCTTTTGCCAGGCCCAAATCTTCATTTTTAATACATATAAGTCACTCCTAGGGTAGGACCTGAACAGCCCAGAGGGGCGCAGCGCACCACCTTTGCTGCTCGATGCATCGCCTCAGAACCGACACATTGGCTCTGCTGTGCGGACTTCCCCGATGCAAGGACTTAGCATCGCTCCTCGCAGCCCATCAGAGCCAAAGCATCTCCACGCAAGGACATCGCCTTGCACGCCGCACCTCCCCAGAACCGCCACTGCGAGATGCATCTCCACACCAGGACATTGCCTCACACTTCACAGCTCCTTGTAACTGCCGCTGCACAACGCATCTTCTCGCCCAGACTTCACATTGCCTCTGCTGCGCGACACATTCGTGACACAGACTCTGCATCTCTTCACAACCAGGATTCAGGGTACTCTTCTTCAGTGGGCCTAACTGGGTCCTTATGGTCAGACCATGCTAAATCGTGGTCGGCCTGAACTTGTGACTTTTTCCCGGTCTGGCGCAACCAAATAACCACAGTTGGTGCTTTATTCTTCTTGGTGCTATTTTCACTTAAGTCTTTAAACTTGCATATCTCCGTTTCTACAGAATGGATTTATGTAATTTCAGTCTTGAATTATTTATTAAAATGTACTTTATTTGTCTTAACTGGTGTGGGATTTCTCTTGTGTTGTATTTTCACTTTATTACTGTTTGTAGTACTGCATAAAACTTTACACATTGCCTCTAAGTTAAGCCTGACTCCTCTGTGCCAAGCTACCAGAGGGTTGAACACAGGTTAATTTGGGGTTTGCTTGTGCCTCACCCTGACCAGGATTGTGGTTGCGGCTTCAGTAAGGGTTTCCGCCCTTCCTCAGCCAGTAATCCTATTTCGTACACTAAGGTAATCAAGCTAAAGTTTCCCTACCTAGGGCTTATCACAGTGTGACACCATTTCTGTCTCAGAAAGTTCCTGTACTGTTACAGATATCCCAAACTCCTCAACAAAGATAGCAGCCCTTGGTCTTCCCCAAACATTTCTCCAACACTTCCTAAGCACCACCCAATGGAATTAGGCTGCTGTCTCTATCAAATAAAAATTTCTACCCCAACATACCTGTTCCCCTTCTCAAGCTTGGTAGGGCTCTACTATGACTGGTAGGTGCCTTCTACACAAAGGACTAAAGTGGCATAGTCCAAATTCACAGGCAAATTATGTCTGGGTCGAGAACACACTTTTCTTGCAGCCTATTCCACTTCCAGCCTTTGAAGCTGGGTAGCCATGGCTAGTGGTCTGCAAAGATAGTGAGGTGAGAAGTACAGCAAGGGTGTTTTGCTATGGAAAGGGTACTAGAGCCTTTGTGCCGAAATGCTAACGTTTTGGCAGGTAATTAGCCAATTTAGAAAACAGACATAAAGAATGCAGGTACTCAAAATCCAAGTTTTTTCCTAGCAAAGGTTAGAGCAAAAGGTTTTATGCAACAATGTCAGATTATAAAAGGCAGCTAGAGGTGAGACTTGTCGAGCTCCTGGGTGGTTAAAGAGCTATGGCACAGCCCCTTTGTATGGGCTCGTCTGGTGGATGAAGGTCTGCAGAAATGGACAGTGCTATTGAATGTGAGGTGCATATCTCCCTATGCCGGGCTGGGAGCACACTGCGTGTGCCTGACCCAGGCTTATGAAGGAGCTGGGACAGTGACTGGGACATGGGTGTGAACCCTGACATAAGGACAGTCGGTAAACCAGGACCAACAGGTTAACATCATCTCTGCAGCTGGAAGCTGTGGCATGGAGGAGTGAGGGAGGAATTTGCAGTTGTGATTATTTCATGCTGTCATTATCTGCTCCTTTCTTTTCTACCCTGTTTCTCCCCCTCAACGTTTGTAGTGTAGGAGATGTGTCCTTTACGACCATGGAGAATGTCCTGAGATGACTATTTGCTCAATCGCTGTGTTGTTATTTTATATGTGCAACATGGAATTCACTTCTCGTTGTTTTACCATCAACAAAGTGTTTGAAATCTAAAATCCAGTCTGAGGTGAAACCTTTGTTCTTATTCAAATTTAAGTGTGAAAACATCATAGATAACTATTTGAAAACTAAGTAGCTGTGCAAAACCTGTGGTGCACAGTTACAGGTGACTTGAAAAAGTGTTACATATGGCTTTTCTAAATTGAAAAACAACATTGCATTAGTTCTAAACACAGGCTAAAGCCTGTACAATCACATGTACTGTTTAAAGTCCATACCAGATGTAAGATGGGAAATTAACACCTGCGAACTTACATAGATTTGACCTCTGCACAACATTTGAGCATTGTACAGGTGACTCACCACAATTTCAAATATGGCCACTTGATTTTCAAAATGATTCTTCATTTTTATGGCCATGCCTGTGCATCTGAAAAATTGAGTAATCACAAGAGGTACAACCACCAGATGCCCAGAGTCGAAAACTCAAAATAAAACCAGGGAAACAATTGCACAAAGATGGGTTTCCTACAGTGTTTAAGAGGGTGGAAGAGTCTGTGCGAGTTGTTGAGTATGTTTTTATATCAGAGACTTTGGAGGAAAGTAGGTTGCAATGCCTCTGGTTGTGAATGGACAGAAGTGTAGAGTTATGTGGAAGTAAGGAAAGAGTTCATTGTTCAAGATAGCTTCAGCCACCAGAGCATCTCTTTGCTTATGCATTAAAGTAGAAGGCAATTTGTTGGAAAATGAGGCATTAGTTGTGCTGCCTGCACAAGTAATGGGTCTACATTTGTCCTCCATTAAGAACCAAACACCCCATTGTAGCGCTTGACTCTCACAGGGTAGCGTTGCAGAACAGTCCAAGGCCTACTCAAAGGAGGTGGTGTGGGCTAGTAATCACAATTCACAGAGACACAATAATAACACTCAACAAGTGATTGTCCAGTCTGTGCTTTTCTTTAGAAAAAGGAAAAGTACATTTATTATACACACATTACTCAATACTATGCAACAATTTACAAATATACACAAGTTGAAGGAATTACTTTTGGATATAATCATTCTTACCCCTCCCAAAGGAGGGGGGCCTAGTACCGCAACTCACATGTCTAAACATTATCTTGTCCCTAAATGCCACGGGTTGAACATAACTTGGAGTAAGAGCACTTAAGTCTGGCACTAAAGCGAGTAGCTGTCCGCCTCACTATGTCAACAAGCATTTCACCATGGGAATAAATGCAATATTTACATATAACCATGACTGAGGTCACCTAATAATGGCAATAAAGCATGCAAACTTTAATCACGAGTGGCTGTCAGTCTCATTATTCAAATAAAGCATTAGCAAGAATCAATGTCTAAGCATATCTGGGGGTGCAGTGTACTCATCATAACTGTCGACATGAGTAATGCAAAATAATTCACAATTATAATTGCAATACTATGAAATTATAGACTTTTTTTTTAAATTGTTTTTTATTTGCATTTTCATAACAAAAGCAACAAGAAAAAGAACAGACATTGCAGTGCTGTACTGTAATAATTTGATCAGACATATCCAAAGTCCACGTAGTCCGGCCCGTCGTGGGGCCTGCAAAGTAGTTCCTACAATATGAAACGCCAATGAACACAAATTTTGCAATAGGACAACTCGGCATTGCACTCCCAAGGCAAATTTACACAATATAATCTAAGGGGTGTCTCATCGGAAACATATAGCATGGAATCAATACATTAATCATCCTCCATTCTAGAATTTAACCAAGTTACAAATGGTTCCCAAATATCCTTGGGTCGGGATTTGATCGGCTGGAGTTCCCAGTAGATCGACAGCTGTGTCCTGCAATAGGTGACCTGTGTGACCCAGTCTTTAGTCAACGGAGGTCTGGCAGCCCCCCAGTGAAGAGCTATCTGACGTTTAGCCATCAATAGGAGCATTGCAGGTAGTTTACGTGATTTAGGGGGCACCGTCTCTAGCACCCCAAGCAGGGACGTAAGGGGCGTGCAGGGGAGGTCCAACCCAGTGATCTCTTTAATGTGTTTGTAGATTTCAAGCCAGAAATTTGCTATGGGCCTGCAGCTCCAAGCTAAATGTAAAAAGGTTGCGTGTGGGGTACTGCATTTCCAGCAACAGTCATCTTCACGGAGCCCCATTTTGTGCAAGTGTACGGGAGTCCGATAAAGGCGATGCAGGTATTTGAAGTGTATAAGTCGGAGACGGTAGTTGGGCGACAGGCGCTCCAACTGTTGACAGCACAGCTTCCATTGTTCATCTGTGAGAGGTGTACCCAACTCCTCTCCCCAGGCCACACGTGAGGGGGGAATTATTATCGGAGAGGCCTTTTGAGTGTGCCTGTAAATGTGTGATATAAGTTTCCGTCCCGACTCCACCGCCAACAGGTTCTCAAGCGCCGGCAAGGAAGGCGGGGCGCTGGAAATGTGGGGAATTTGCTCCTGCAGGACGCGTGGAGCTGGTAGTACAGCAGCATGTCGAGTGCTGACGGCTCTGCTGGGGAACACATGTGTTGCAGTGTGAGGAAAGTGTCATTAGGATAAAGATCGCCGCCCACTGCTTTGTTGTGTGTGCTCGCGCGTACTTGCGCCTTCCGTTCCATAAAAGGGGGAAACATGGGGTTATTAAAAAGTGGCATGGATGGTGCATATAGTATCTCTAGGCGTGCTCTTTTACGAATACCTTCCCATGCCCATCTCATGACTTGTACGGTATCTATTTCTTCACAAGGGCGCTTATATGGATGAAATAGTGCTGTCGATATTGGTATGGGAGCAGCACAGTCTATTTCTACGGCCACGTGTGGTTGGTAGGGCGTGGGGTGGGCCCAGAAGTGTAAAAATTGCGCCTGTGCGCTATAAGCGTACAGAACAAAATCCGGGGCAGCCAGCCCCCCTGTTCCTGCGGTAGTGTCAAAATTTCCCAGGCTATCCTTGGTTGACCCCCTGCCCACACCAGCTCTATCATGAGTGATCTTAATCGTCTAAAAAAGTGCATTGGGAGTGGGAGCGGCACATTTACAAAGAGGTAAAGTAGTTTGGGCAATATTATCATTTTAGCTACTGCTATGCGACCCGCCAGCAAAAGAGGAAGCGTCTTCCATCTTTTTACCCTGTCCTCAATCCAGGCCACCACCCTCCCATAGTTGGCGGTCCATAGTTCCTGCAAGTCGTTGGTGAACTATACACCTAGATAGCGAATGGGCTCCGAAGCCCATACCACCGGGTATTCAGTGGCAAATTCCTGTGTGCCTGACGTGAGTGGGAGGATCACAGATTTGCTCCAGTTAATGTTTACTCCGGAGAGCCCACCAAAGCGAACCACCTCTCTTGTCATGGGGGCCAGGTTGTCCTTGGGATGTACCATATAAAGTGTGATATCATCCGCGTACATGGACACGGTAAGCGCCCTGGTAGCAAAACCAATCCCCCTGTGTACGTGGTGTTGGCGCAGGTGCGCAGCCAGGGGTTCCGTCGCGATCGCAAACAGTAACGGTGACAAAGGGCACCCCTGTCTGGTGCCTCGTGTTATGGTCATCGGTTCCGATATCAGCCCGTTCACCCTTAGACGCGCCATTGGTTGTGTGTAAAGGAGTTGAATTTGCTTTATGAAGATCGGGCTTAGACCTATCCTTTTAAGCAGAGGAAAGAGAAATCCCCACTCTAGCGAATCAAACTCCTTTGAGGCATCTAAAAGCGCTGCAGCCGCAGGTAGGTGTGGCGCTAAATAGTGTAATAGCCCAAATAGGGTTCTGAGATTGTGCGAGGTTGCTCTACCCGGTACGAAGCCTGATTGGTCCGGTAGGACTATCAATGGGAGCAGCGGTTGGAGTCTGGTAGCCAAGAGTTTTGCAAATATCTTTGCGTCCAAGTTGATCAATGAGAGTGGACGATAAGACTCGCATTGCTGGGGGTCCTTGTCTGGTTTGAGAAGAGTGATGATAATCGCCTCTCTCATTGATGCAGGGAGGATTCCGTCCTGCAGCGCCTCCTGGTATACAGCGAGGAGGCGAGGTGCGAGCTCCTCAGAGTATTCTTTGTAAAATTTCGCGGTGAGGCCATCCGCCCCTGGCGCCTTGTCCGCCCTCATACTTCCAATGACCCGACGCACATCTTCAACCATAAATGGTATATCGAGATACTCACGGTGTGCATTGTTGAACCATACAAGCGCTATGGAGTCAAAATACTCCTCTTGCACCGAGTTCGCAGGTGCCACATGGGATGTGGATAGCTGTGAGTAGAAATCTCGCATGGTGTTTAAAATGTCAGGGGGGGAGTGTACTAGTTCATTAGTTGTGGTGGTAAGTGCAGTGATAAATGTGGCTCCCCTGGGTGGCTTCTGTAGGTTCGCGAGCGTCTTCCCGGGCCAATCACCCTCGCCATATTTCCTCGCAGTCGCATACTTGTGGAGAAACTTTACCTCCCTGTCAGCCTCCTCCTGGTATGCAGTCAGTTTGCTACGAATTTGCCCCAGTGTCCCCGCCAACGGAGTCACGTAATATTGTCGCTCGAGTGTATGTAGCTCTGATTCTAGGTGGTCCAGACAACCTCGTATATCCCTGAGCACCCTGTTTTGCCCCGCTATACAATGTCCACGAATGACCACTTTGAAAGCCTCCCATAGAGTCCCGGCCGAGTCCACAGACCCTGTGTTCTTATCAAAGTATTCTGTAATGTGTGTGTGCAATTCCTCCTTGAAAGCAGGGTCTAGCAGAGCATTGGGTGGCAGGCGCCATGTGAAGGGCTGTCTATAGGGCAGGGGTATCTGGAGGGTTAAAGTAACTGGAGAGTGATCAGAAAGCGTGCGGGCGTGATGGGACACGTCCGATACCCAGGAGTGCAAATCGGGGGAGGTGAGCCAAAAGCCCAGGCGCGACCATGCGTTATGTTGCTGCGTGATACAAGTACCCTCACGGGCGTTAGGGTGGAGGCTTCGCCAGGTGTCCACGAGACCGTAGTCTTCCACTAGTTGTTTTAAGACTGCAGCTGCTTGTGGGTGGTGTGTACGTGAGGTTTCCATCCTGTCATCCCTTTGGGACATTACTGTATTAAAATCACCCCCCCATATTAATGCCGCATCCCCCATGGATTGTACAGTGTGCCACACTTGCTGAAAGAAAGAGGGGGTGTCTACGTTCGTTCCGTAGACATTAGCGATTAGGACCTTCTGGTGAAACAACACCCCAAGAACCAACACATAGCACCCTTCTGTATCGCTGATTACTTTCAGGGTTTGCCAGGGGGTACCTTTTTTAATTAACGTGGCAACCCCACGGGAGTAGTTGGAGTAGCATGAGGTAAACACCTCGCTCCATCTATTAGACTTCAGCCTGTCACAAGCTGTGCTCCTCAGGTGGGTCTCCTGAAGGAGGCATATAGCAGCCGAGTGTCTCGAGAGGTGGGAGTGTATTAGGCGCGTCTTTCTGTGGTCATTAAGACCACGTACGTTCCATGTAATGCATGTTAGATGAGACAGAGAGACTTGAAATAATATCTGTCTCTTATGATTATCGATTTCGCTACGTGGCGTGCCCCCGGTGGTGTAGCGAAGAGTCCCTTCCAGTGCATGGTAGCGCCCCCGGGGTAGTGTGTGACATGTCTAGTAAGCATCTTGTCAGAGATGAAATATGAAGCACATTGCAATGAACAGTAAACAATTAAAAACAATCCCTTCCCACCCTCCTCCCACTCCAACCCCCCAATCAGGTTGAGTCTCATAACTAACCACCCTATAGAATCTAACAACCCAAGAATTTAGCAAGATAGGGAATCATCCCAGAGGGGGCGTGAGTTTGCCGGTATACTGCCCCATCACAACGTAACAGGGTGGCCGAGCATAGTTAACCACCAGCAAAGTGCGATTACAACCCATATCACAACCAGATAGCAGAGTAGATTAGAGATTTCCTCTCGTAGAGAGGCGTAGATGGAAGCACAGCCACGCAAGGCTCAATATCAGGATAGTTATGCTAGTCATTGTCACTTAGCTGACTCTGTGACGAGTTGTCTTTGTCTCGATCTTTGTCTCTTTGCTGCCGTGCTTGTTGTTTGGCAAATTTCATTGCTGCGCTAGCTTCCGTGAAGAAAGAGGGCTTGCCATTTGCATGAACACGGAGTTTGGCAGGGTAGAGCATGGCATATTTAATTCCGGATTTCTGTAACAGTTTCTTTGCCGGAAGAAACTCCCTCCTTGCAGCTTAGACCACCTGTGTGAAGTCTGGGTATAATAAAATGGCGTTGTTTTGGTATTGTAGTGTTCCTCGTTCTCGGGCAAGTCTGAGGACTGTGTCTCTGTCTCTATAATTTAGCAGCCGGGCCAATATCGGTCTCGGGGAGGCGCCCGGCGGCGGCCGGGGCCCCAGAGTGCGGTGAGCCCGCTCCACCAGGAACATTGCAGAAAGGTCAGTCCCAAACAGGTCCTGGAGAAGGCCCTCCACATATTTCTCCATGTTGGGTATGTTGGTAGACTCCGGCACTCCCGTTATTCGAACGTTGTTCCTTCGCGAGCGGGCTTCAAGGTCTACGTTCCGTGCCTTGATGACCTCCAGCACCTTGTCCATAAGCAGGAGGTGGTCGTGTGTCTTGACCTGGCGGTCGTCCGTGTCGGAGACTCTGGTTTCCAGCTCGTGTAGTCGCGTCTCATGGTTGTCCACTTTGTGCGATACCCGGTCCATTCGGACTGCGAGAGAGCCAATTTTGGCATCAATTTCTTTGAGGCAGCCTTTTACGTCGCGTAATAGAGTTTTTACGTCCTCATCTTGGTCCGGTTCCAGTTGTGTTTCCGGTACTACCGTCTGTGACATCAGCTCACCATCCATCTGCCGGGTATTGCGTTTGTCGAAAGTTATTTTCGGCTGTTTGTTGTCTGCCTTTCCCATTGTACACCTGCGCTGTGGTAATACCATCGATGGTAGGCAGGCTGGCAAGATGCAGGCGCAAAGGGAAGCAGAGTCTACGTTGCACGCTCTAAGCTTTTCCCAAGTGCTGCAGTCTTTGTGGACAGGGTGGGGTGCCGGGCGCGGAAGGTGGGAATGTGCACCCCCTGAGCAGCAGATCCTTGGCAACAGGGCCAGCGGAAGAGTGTTAGCTAGGCCTTGATTACAGCACGGTGAGGCCCAATGGCCTGCCTCTACATTAGATTTGGCCCCCGGTGGCCAGCAGCACTTTCAGTTCAGTGGGCACGCTACGTTTACTCTACCCTGGGGGGTTTTGCGCGGTTAGTGACAGGCGCCACGTACAGGATCAGCAATGGGTATCGTCGATTTTCGCCTATCTTCTTAACGCCCAACTTTTTTCAGCAAGAGTGCAGGTCGCCGATTCTGATCGTCGGGGACCCCCCAGAACCAATACGCTCCCCAGTGTGTGCTGAAGGCGCCGTGATGACAGGGCCCCAGAAACGCGCAACGGCTCTGCGCCGATATCGATGGCAGGGGGGCTTATGCAGCAGAATCGCCTCCAATGTCAACTCGCACTCACCGGCACAGTGACGATTTTGTCCAACGGAGCGGGGCGACGATCTGATAGTTCCAGGCAGCCTCGGTAAGTCTCAGCAGTGCCCCGGCTAGTCTTGTCCCTTGTCCAGTCCACCTCGAGTCGGATAGCATCCGACCTCTCGCTCCCGCGATTCCACCCCGCAGCGTGTGTGGCGCATTAAGGCCGGAGGCCACCGCGCAAGGGGCAGAGGTGAAGCGGATCACCCCGATGGTGTGCGCCTCCGCCACCCCAGCTCATGCACCACGCGGCAGCGGCCTACCTCCGTCCCGCGCCTCTCCGGAGTTCTCCGCCGCAGTCCGTGTCACAGCCTCGGTGTACGCTGCGCCGGTGGCGCCGCCAGGCCAGGTCCCGAGGACGACTCCTCCAATCTCAGCGGTAGTTCCACCGGCCCTCCTTTTCCGGACTCACTTTATTTAACAACTGTGGCAGGCGGATGGTTGCCGCGCCGCATCGGCCCTCTGCGCGCTTTAGGCCAGACGTCGCTGCAGCCCCGGTCGCGGCTTCTCACCACCCCGGCCAGGCTGCCAGCGTCCGTCGGCAATTTGGTCGCTTCTTCTTCGATTTTCAGGCCGATGAACGTCTCAATATATGCAGCTCGATGTTGTACGTTCAGATTTAGCACATCTTGGCCAGTATAGGTGGTTTCATGCAGGATATATGTCGGATTGTGTGCTCGGCCGGCAGAGCCCCTTTACCAAGTGGCCATCTTGCAGCTCGGCTTGGCCACGCCCTCCATGAAATTATAGACTTTAGCATATATTTTGAATAACATTCAATATACAATAATGCTGCAGTAGCTTAGTCCCTCCAGAACATCACTTGGATAAAAACACTGGATGTGCAATTATCACCTTTCACCCCTAGAGAGTATCAACATGAAATCTTCCATTGAAATTCTTTAGGTCACAAAGTTTGCAGCCATCCTTTGCATAGCATTTCCTGCTGCAAAACTAAAGTTCCAGCCAAGAAAATGCTTAGGAATCCCTCAAAAGCCTTGTCGGTGTATCATTCCTGGGTCCTACCAAAATTAGGGTGGAGACTCTGGCACTTCATTTGGGGGGGCTGCGCTGCTCCTGCAGCTCGATCCACACTTTGGTAACAATTGGGTTGTGACCACAAAATCCTCCTGGGGTCACCACAAGCTGAAAACTAGGAATGTTTCTTTTCCAAAGCGGCAAACCTGACAAGCACCTCAGGGCATTATGGGGCGCTTTTCCTGAGCAGCGTGAGTATCTGAACAGTAGCTCTCCCGCTGTGTCGGGGAGAGCTGCGCTGGGTTGTCTCTTTTCCTTTTTTGTGGCCTCACGTGACCTCATTTCAGGGAACCCGACCCACCCGAGCAGCCCGCGTGCAACTGCCATCGTTGGAGAGCAGCTCGGGGTGCCCAATCCCGGCCGCTCTCGCCATTTCCCAGCCTGCCTGCAACATCAGGTGCTGCCATGGGGACCAGCATTTCATTTCAGGCACTCGTGTGTACTGCTGAGGCCTTCCTGTTCACGTGGGGGAGTGTGACAGCACTTCCCCCTTCTCCATCTTTGACGCTGGGGCTCAGGGATGCGGTCCTGGGCACGCCTGCATCTTTGTAGGGAGCACAACGGTGCTCCCTGTCTTTCGTTCTTGCCCAGGGATGGGGTCCTGGGTCTTGATGCTCATGAGGTGGCACGCGACAGCGCCAATTTTCTCTTCGGGGCTCTTCTTTTCACACATGTTACAATGTACATTGGTGCAACTCTGGAGTTTGTGAACCCCAGGGAAATGAAGCTGCACCTTAAGGCAGCCTTTCCCATAGGAGTATAATAGAGTGTTACTACATTTAATACAGTAAAGCACACTGACTTCCCTACTTGTGTACCCCCCATTATAAGGTCTATTCCAGGTCATCACCCAACTCTGCATAGTCCCTTCTGTGCCGGGCTATCTGTGCACAGCTCCTAGGTTGTTGATGACAGGAGTCTCCCACATGTATGCACAGCCATATGCACACTTGTCCACATGTAACCAGCTCACTGGCCCTTACCCTGGCTGTGTCGCAGCAGCGTTTTCTAACAAGGCTGACACAGGCAGAAAACATGCGCAATCCATTTTACCATGAGCTTACCATGGGTGAGTCCTTGGTTATGAGGCTCTCCCACAGTAAAACGTAAAATATCAGGTGATCAAAAGGTGAAAAATAGGGGCGCTCAGATGGTCAGAGCCACCTTCTCACACAATGAATTCTTCAAATGGGCAGAAGTAGGTGGCTGATTTTTTGTGACGCGTCACTCTGATATGTAAGCGAGACCGATATCAAAAACCTATATCTTATATTTAAAAGTTACTATCACTGATAGATTTTCTCACTGTGATAGTGTAGTAACACAGTATTCATTCATTATGAGTCAATATATGGTTCCCTGTGCTTAGTAACTATACCAATTATACGCTGGTGTCAAGGATATTGCTTTATTATTTCGCATAAACCTGTAGAGAATATTTCTTGCAGAATGGCATGAATGGTTGCTCACCCCTCAGGACTTGCTCCTCGCAGTTTCCGCTTTATAGTAGGGAAGTCTGGTCGCCTGTCTGGCTGCTCATCCCAGCAAGATTTCAACATAGCTGCGATGCGCTTGTTGCATTTCTCCACTGACAGGGTGGGTCTTAGAGGAACAATGGCTCCAGTGTCCTTGAGCTTACGGATCACCTCTGCTGAGGATTAGAAAAGTAAATCAGTGGGCGTAGCTGTCGTGGCAGTACCTTTCTACATAAAAAATATAAGGACCAAAAATGAGCCTACCTTCAGGCTCCATATTCTGATCTTGATACGGTCCATCGTCATTGCTGTGTATCAGTTCCCTGATGATAATTGCAAAGCTGTAGACATCACCTTTTTGGGTGCCTTGATATGGACAGTGTTCAAGACGTAGGAGCTCTGGGGCCGTCCAGAAAAGCTCTAAGGAGAAATATGGAGAACAATCAACCAATACAAACGCATCAGATGGATCATTTATAAAACATAAGCATATTTTATATTGGCTTTTGTCCGTGCCCAAATAATGAATCTCATTTCAACACAATGTTTTTGGTCTTAATAATAGTGGAGAAAATACATAATTGCATCTGATATAACAGTACTTGGAAGGTCAGCTGTAAATGGATGTTGGGGGCATATTACCAAGGATTTGCGATAATTATCGCAAAGCGCGCCTAGCGCTGTTTTTTTTATCGCCGGCTATCGCTGGATTTCATCGCGGAGATAACGCGTTATTATCAACGCTTATCTCCAAGGCGATAAAAAATCCACCGATAGCGGCGAAACCCAGCAATAGCGCGAGAAATCCAGCGATAAATTCACTGCGCTAATGGAAAGCTTGCTAATAGGCAGGTGAGGACTTAACCTTACAATCCACCTCCCATTGACAAGATGGTTAAGTCAAGTTTTTAGCAGGTGTTAAATTCCAGCGATAATCGCGGTTAGCGCGACTTTTTTTATCGCTTCGCGGGCATTGATAATAGTGTGAAGTTGTGTTTGCGACTGTTTGCAGTTGCTTTTAGTTGGGAACGCCTACTTTGCATGTCATTAGCGATAATTATCGCTGACATGCAAAGCGGCAACAAAACGGCCGCTATCGCCATTAAGCTGTCGCTAACAGCTGTTAGCGACAGCTTGCTAATAGGGCGATAAAAATATCGCCGCTTTATCGGCAGAAAGTGCCGCTAAAGTGGCGATACTGCCCTTGATAATATGCCCCTGAGTGTGACAGACTTCTAGTCTAGCTGTCTTAGATATTCCCTTAAATAACTGTACTAGAACACATTAAAAATGTTGGGGCATATTACCTAGGATTTGCGATAATTATCGCAAAGCGCGCCTAGCGCTGTTTTTTTTATCGCCGGCTATCGCTGGATTTCATCGCGGAGATAACGCGTTATTATCAACGCTTATCTCCAAGGCGATAAAAAATCCAGCGATAGCGGCGAAACCCAGCAATAGCGCGAGTAATCCAGCGATAAAATCACTGCGCTAATAAAAAGCTTGCTAATAGGCAGGTGAGGACTTAACCTTCCAATCCACCTCCCATTGACAAGAATGGTTAAGTCAAGTTTTTAGCAGGTGTTAAATTCCAGCGATAATCGCGGTTAGCGCGACTTTTTTTATCGCTTCGCGGGCATTGCTAATAGGGGGAAGTTGTGTTTGCGACTGTTTTCAGTTGCTTTTAGTTGGGAACGCCTACTTTGCATGTCATTAGCGATATATATCGCTGACATGCAAGGCGGCACCAAAACGGTCGCTTTCGCCATAAAGCTGTCGCTAACAGCTGTTAGCGACAGCTTGCTAATAGGGCGATAGAAATATCGCCGCTTTAGCGGCAAAAAGTGCCGCTAAAGCGGCGATAACGCCTTTGCTAATATGCCCCGTTGTGTTTTGTGAGCGTTTATTGGTTGCAAAGGAAGGACCTAGTGGATGACACGCGTTCATTTGTTTCAGACCTTTAAATGATATAAAAGGTATTGTGAGCTGACACAGCTGACAGTGAAATAAAGTACAGGGGAGAGCGGAGGTGCTTCAGCTATTCCAGCAGAGGAGGTTGGTGAAGTAGACTTGGATAGGGGCTTGGTGCCAGCGTACAGGTAGAAGGCAGAGCATCTCTGAAAAAGGAGTCGAGTATAGGGGTCGCTAAAAGTCAATATTAAAAGGACACATAGCATACCTTAATACAGATGACCTATAAGACCTCTGACCAGTAACAAACAATAAGGAAAACTAAAGGAAATGATAAATATGTCATAGTTTAATTACCTGTAAAGGGGAATACTTGTCTGAACTTTCTAAAGGTAACTTCGAAGAAGGTAACCACGTAAGCCCTTATTACAAGTGGCCAGAAATTTGTGCAGGGAAAGCAGGAAGCCCGAATCTATGATTCCAGCGGGAATCCCCACACACAATTCCAGAGAATAAGGGGCCGATTCCGATCTCGGCCGGTAGGGCACCGAATCGGATTCGGCTTAACCGGATCCGATTCGGAGCCCTATTTCCCGACCGATTCGTACGTGCGTCCGGCCGAGCAAGTACGATGCGAGCGCACGCGAAATCGCCGACCGACTCGTTCGCGGGTCCGAAGCGCTCCGACCGACTCGCACGGACACGACTCGCACCGCGCAATGGAGACGTTCCCGGCAGGGCAAGTACGATGCGCGCCTCGAGCAGTCCGACCGACTCGCGCCGTCCGGCTCGAAAGAGCAGTCGGAGCCGCACTTTGGGGGTCCGTGTCGGACCCCCCTGTACGCGTAGCCGCGCGAGTCGCACACAGGGGGGACCCATGGGTCCCCCCTACCTGTGCATGTACGCCGCGAGTCGCATCGAGGCATACCAGCTGTAGGGGGCGCCCTTGTTCGCCTCACACCCATTGGGTCAATGGGAGCCCGCGTACGCATTGTACGTCCGGCTCCCATTGACTTCAATAGAGTCCGACCGACTTGAGTCCGATTGCATGCGTGCGCATCGTACTCGTTCGGTCGGACTGCCAGAGTCCGATTCGGTCGGAAATCTCTCCGGGTCGGCTCGGTCGGAGTGATTTCCGGCCCGAATCGGAATCGGCCCCTTAGTGTTTTTCTATAGATTGGGGGATATTTTACAGTGACTGGTAATACCAGATCTTTTTCTGGAAAGTTTTCCCCAACTACAGAAGAAAAAAAAAATGCTGATATTTTCCTCCTGCTTTGCTTCTAACAAGAAAAACTTCTCAGATCATTTGAAGCAAGGACCTAGGAGTTGTCTTGAAAAAAGGCCTTGTCAATGTAAACTCTCACATTATTGTGCTATACAGCAGTCACTAGAAGGGTAGTTTGGCTATAGCCACACAACACAAAGGATTTTATTCTCAGGATAGCATGTATTAAGCACTTATAATTTCTTCAATACTTTTTTATTTCTTTGGTTATATGAGTTGGTGTTTTGAATCTGTGCTAGTTTTGCTTCTGTCCTCGTTTTCTTTCCATTTTTCTCTCTCGGGCCTTCCTTGTAGATTTTATTTTTGTTTTTATACAGTCTTTTGGAATTCAGTTAAATATAAATGATACTATCTTGAGTTGTGGATAGCCTCCACTCTACAGACTGTCAACAGAGCAAATGGAATTGAGTATTCTAGGTGGACTGTAAGATGTCTAATCTAATATTATCCTCGTTTCATACAAGTAATTTATAGCAACGTCAACTTTGCGAAAACAAGGAGATATTTTATCATGGTGTCCATACATAAGAAAAGCATGTTCGGGCTGATTGACATAAAAAGCTGACGTATACAATTTCTCACTGGGTATTCCTATAAATGTAGCACATTTTCTGATATCATCCTTGTAACTGTAACCCTTCTCCAGCAATTGGTTTCGTACACTACTAAATATACCTTCTCGATCACAATAACATCACTGTTTAGAAGATCATGTCTCCCAGTCTTACCTGCATATTTTGTATTTTTGGTTATAATTGTTCGTGAGAGGGCTCCATACTTAAGTTCCCATAAACCAAATCCAGACAGTTTCACCTGCATTCGACTATCTATGAGGCAGTTTGTAGGCTTTAGGTTTCCATGTGACTTTAAGGAGCTGTTGTGCAGGAACAACATTCCCTGCCAAAAAAAGAAAAGACTCAAAAACAGGTCAATTTTACACGAGAATAGCACAGAGGTTCCTATACAATGTAATATGACTGCATTAAAGATGGGCCACAGTTCTACTACAGAAACGTTAAACAAAAAATTTCTGAATTATGAAATCATAACCAAAACTAGATATTCACCTTGTATGGTGATACCTTAATATATAGACACTGACAGAAAATACTGACTCCTAAATGCAACCGGCCTGAACATTTGCCACTCCAATAATACTTTATAATTTATCTAATCTCTAGTTTCCTCTTGCAAAAAGGGCAAGCATGTTAACTCGCTTCTTGATTTTGAATCCGTCCCAGTGGTGGAAATAGTTTTTCCCTTCTCATGACCTGAGGTTCTAGAACCACTTATTTTCTAAAACATCTTTTCCCTGTGAACTGCATTTTGCAACCCCGTT
This sequence comes from Calotriton arnoldi, assembly GCA_963921515.1. NCBI lineage: Eukaryota > Metazoa > Chordata > Amphibia > Caudata > Salamandridae > Calotriton > Calotriton arnoldi. The sequence continues at coordinate 70,464 of CAWUFW010019108.1, read as the reverse complement.
GTGAATGTTTTTTTTTTTTTTTTTTAAATGAAAGTGAATGTAAAACCCCTAAAATGCTAAATGAGGCAAAGCTCTGAAAACGTACGTGTAGCAGGAGAATTCTGCCACACAAAAGTATATTTGCTGAAAAATTCTCCTGCATTTGTGGAAAATTTCAGATCCTGGGGAAGACGTCTGAAAGTCATAACTGTATGAAGTCACTGTTATTTACATTTGTTTACAGCATTGTATGTACCGTGCCTAGACACCCTCGGGTATTAGCGCGCGTTATAAATCTAAATTTCATTTCATTTCATCGATGTCGTTTATGGGCCCGTATATGGGTGTTGCCTTGTTCAATGTATTGCATCCTGAATCTTGAATGTGTGGTTGGCATTTGTCCTACATGTAAAAAGATTGGTGTTGTGCCTGGGAGCTAGAGTGATACTCCAGATAAACCAGGTGGTGAAGCTAAGTCCCAGCTTGCAACCATGATGCTGGTTAAATGTGAGGTGCAAGTTCCTAAGGCGGGTGGTATTAGCCTATATGCTAGTTGCACAAGTTCTATTTACCCATGCTCAAATTGCACATCCTGCGCTATGAGCCCACAAGTTTTTGATAGTATAAACTGGGTGAGAGTCTTGTTAACAAGTACTTGCCAAGCAGTGTGAATTGCACACCCTGAAACACAAGCGGGCATTCAAGGCTCTTCAAATCAGAGCACCTGTGACAGGTCAAGGGCAGCCATCAAGAACAGTTCTGAGGCAAGATCTCATGAGGTCTGGACATCATCGGAATGATTCAACAAATGCTTGAGATTTTGGGAGCATTGTTTCCAGAATTGAAGCGCCATTTGAGGTGTTCCGATATATGCTCCCAGTTGTTTTTTGTTTCTCCACTGCAAAATCTTGGATGAGTTGCTATGCACATTTCTTCTGCGAAGATGGGAGTGGTAATGACCGTGTCACATTCTAGTGGAGAGATAAACTGCCACTCTGCCTTTCTTCTAGCGCTGTCACGGCTCAACAAGTCAGTGTCAGAAAGCGCAGCATGCACCAAGAGCCAAAAATTAAGTGAATGAACATAATGACTTTGGGGATCATCTAGAGTTTGGCAGGTTGGGAGAACTGCTAGAAATGAACGGATCTTTGCTTTTCATTGCCTCATAATTGATTGCAAACTGAAGGAGGTCTGTCCAAGGCAGGGGTCTGCAAAGCACAGAAGGAGTGCCTTATCCTCGAGGGCCTACCAAGGCAGGCCGAGGGCCAGGCAAATGGAGACACTTCTTGAGATAACCTTATCTACGAGGAGAATGGTCTCATGTATAGCGATCCTAAGGTCCCTGAGGCTGGAGCAACCCATTATTGGTGGCCTTACAACTGGAGTTGGCTCATGACATTTCCATGGCAGGATATCTGAGGCAGGCCCCGGATGAGATTGCTTCTCATCCACTGGTCAAATATAAGATATGGAACCAGAATACTACTGTCACCAGTTCGCGTGGCATAAAAATTGTGTCTTTAAATATCATCTAAAAAAACTCACCCCTCAGAGTTCACAGTACAAAATCTACATCCAATGGCCAATATTTTTGTGAACAATATTTTGAACACCATAGTTATGTCAGGCAACATTTTTGTATAATACATGGGCTCCTGTAATCCCAGTATGAAAAACAGTCTTTCATTTCCTGATTACTGTGAGATGTGAGGTCTCTAATTACTTGTAATAAGAAAATGACTTCTCTACTCAACTGTAATGTATATTTACTTTTTGTACATAGTACATTACAGGAAGGAAAGAATTTCTCTGCATGTCACTTCATGCATTGTGAGCTTCAGCCCTTTTTAAATTTGATTTACATTAAACTGATTCTATTATGTGTTGTAACAAGTTACTGACTGCTTGTTGGTCTGTTTAATTTTGCACTGCAGGTTCTGTTTTAATCTTTATTTCCGCAACCATACTATCCATTTCAGATATAGGAGCATGAACCCAAGGAGTTAAGAGGTTTTACTTAGGGAAGAGTGATGGTATGAACGTGCATTATAAGCAATAAAATACCATCTGCCATATACTGAAAGTATGTTGTAAGGTACACTGAAACTGCATGAACTTGTAAAGGAGCTTCCCCTTTAGCATTGAACCTCTATAAGATCAAGGAAACCCTCAATGACTGGCAATGTCCTTGTAATATATGGTCTGCAGGACTTTATCCCACAGATTTGGTATTCTGACATGAAACCCTAATTTAGTGTCAAACAGAAATTAATTTTCACAGCCCCCACCACCAGCCGATAATCTCAACACACTTACGTTCACTATGTCATAAGCAAAGGACAGTTTGAATATCCAGTCTAGTTCAATATCCGTGTTTCTCAAAACGTCCTGAAGAACATTTGAAAAGAAAATAGCAACATTATAGATGCTGAATAATTCCAGAACATATTTTTCTTCTAGAAGGCAGAGCACATATTAAACATGTATTAAGTATTTACAATGTAAAACGAATAACCCTTTCACGACTAGGTAAAGGCCATAAGCTCATTCTAATCATTTTTACTCTTCACTCCAACATTTACTCTTGGTGATACTGGTGAGATGGATTCCTATTCGTACAAAGGCATGTGTAGATTTTAGTTTAATCTTCCTTTAATAAATATGCATTGAATTAACATTCAACTCTTGCTTAATGTGAGAGCTTGAAGCATATATGACGAAGATACCCTGACCTCATCCCGCATTGCAAAATTAAACACTAGCTATAACACTTGAATTATTTCTCCTTACACTTTATTAATGCAATTTGCCATTCTGCGTCCAAGATCTTACTATGTGTGGTGTGTCTGCCTCAACCAAGAGACACCCACGTGCTAAGAACAAATTAAGCATTAAAACAGAAACCTCTCCTGTCTTGGTCCTTCCCCTACACAAGAAGTTGTATAAAGGTAAGTGCCACCCACAATCCATCCAGTATAAATTTCAAACTCAGCAGGTATCGAGAAGGAATAAGCTACAGGAGGGATGGTAGAAAGTATTGACTGGGAGGAGTAAGATAAAATCAGAGTAAGGAAGAATAGCATACCTTTCAAACTTGTGAGCTTCCACAGGGTGAGATTGCGTGGTTTTGGAAGGTGGTTCCAGTAAATGCAATGGAGATTTAAAATTTATGGAGGGTGTATAGGATTTCAGGAAATATTTTTTTATCACAGTCAAGAGAAGGCCTTTTGCTTATTTGAAGGATGAAGGTGAGTCCAAGGAGGATGACACCTTCCAAATGAGAGGAGTGGGTTGAGAGGTATGAGATTAACAATAAGTAATCAGAATATTACCTAATCCCACTCTTCAATCAATGAGGATACATCAAAGTGGCATGGTTCAGCTTGATCTCACAGATGAAACCAGCAACACGTGGGTCACAATATGCTGTCCAGAAGTGTGCTTCAATCACTAGATATATACACATCATAGTTGAGAGCCCCGGAACCAAATGGTAATGGGCCCTTCAACTGTGCTGATGCCATCCATCAACAAGAACAGAGAAAAGATCTGCTTGGAGGCCCACAGAGGGCGCAATTTTCCTCTGGACAAGGGAAAATAAACCGGAACCCTGACAACATTGATGCCAGCAAATGGCCAAGGCAGGTTCACAGATAGAAGAATCGAAAGCTCAACAAGGCCACATCCAATGCAACTAATCAGACCTCTTCACCAAGAGTATCTCCTAAAGAAATATGGCTGCAAACCCCAGCCAGGAAGGAAAACCAGGCAAAGACAGGCTACAGGAAAGTAAACAGAACAAAACTGTCATTGCCTACCCTTCCTACTACAGGGAATGGATGAGAAAGTGAAGCAAAGCTCATCACAGGAAAAATCTATATGCAAGCCAGTGGGCACCTATTAGAAATATGGGCCACCCTGATCTAAGAAACATTCTACCAGAACAGAAAAACTGCTGGACTGTTCCATGCTACCAGATATCCACACAGAAACAGAAGCAACTTGGATGTTCGTCAGGACAAGTTATATCATGAGAGGAAGCACAAACACAGTCCTCTACCTCACATGTAACATCCGATAATCCTAAATGCAATGGAGACGTCATCCATAGGAGATCTAACATTGATTTCTCCATGCCAGGTAAACAAGTACTAGAGAGGGGACCAGAGAGAGAAAATAGAGAAAAGACTGAGCAAGATGCAACAAGACCTCCCAATGAATAGCAATCAGATCACAATCCTGAAGAGTCCAGGAAAGTAAGTCGTCCTTTTATGAGAACCCAAATCCCATGGACATCAGCGAAGAGGAGGACTTAGGTTGTACTTAAAATGGAAACAAAGATCAAGGAGCCCTGATTAGGAGCCTCAAGCAATTTTACGCTCAGACATCAAGCCGGACATCCCTTGGCAAGTGGTCCAGCAAGAAAAGACCTAAGGGAGAAGATGAAGGTTCAAAGAAAAAGCAAAGACATTCCTCGAAAACCATAGGGGGAAAGCGTACAGTCCTTGTAAGCCTAAAAATGACAACGAATATGCTCTCACCACTTCCCCTTGGTAACCAGAACCAGTAGGGGCCAATCGAGTGACAGGAACCACATTGTCCAGAGGACTAGCCATTGAGAGTTCTTTACCAACCATTGTGAGATGATCAGCCAGTGTTGGACCTGGCCCTCTCTGCAGAATCACCCCCAACCTTTTTGCCTTTACCCTCCACTTTTTGATGCTGAATTTGCTTTCACTGGCCTTAGGACTCTGTGCACTTTACCACTGCAAACCAGAGCTAAAGTGGTTGTTCTCTCTCCTCTAAACATGGTAACATTTGGTTACACCCAATTGGCATATTTTATTTATTTATAAGTAACGTGGCACTACTTTGTGCCCAGGGCCTGTAAATTAAATGCTACTACTGGGTCTGTAGCACTGATTGTGCCATCCACTTAATTAACCGTTTAAACATGTCCCAGGCCTGCCATTGCAGAGCCTGTGTGTGCAGTTTAAACTGCCATTTCGTACTGGCAAAATAAAACTTTTGCCAGGCCCAAACCTTCCATTTTAATATTAGTAATATTTAAGAGGCCCTGGACAGCCCTGAGGGCAGGTTGTAATGTATTTAAAATGTAGGATATGTACTTTTAAGTTTTACATGTCCTGGTAGTGGAAAAACTCTTAAATTCATTTTTACTACTGCAATGCCTATCTCTCCCTTAGGATAACATTAGAGTTGCCTAATTACATGTTATAGGTGTAATTTCCAAATGGGAAGAGATAACCAGTTCACGTTTGGTGTCTCTTGAATCACAAGTTAAAATCCTAACTTATGGTGTCTCGTATTTTAAATTGTATTTCTGAAAATGCCGCTTTTTTGAGAATCAGCATTTTCCTGATTTTCCTGCCTTAGCGATTTAGTGCCTTTAGCCTTTCTCTGGTCACATGACTGGGTGTAACTTACAGTTGAGCTTTGTGTATTCCTCCTAGACAGCCACACACAATAGGGAGCTTAGGTGTGCCTGGGTGGGCCATCAATGGCAGGATGGGAGGGAGGAGCTGGGCACAGCCCCACTTACACCTGAATAGGCTGTGTCCTGACTCCACAAAAAGGGCTGCATACCTCCTGTAGTTAGTTTGGGGTCAGGGCAGGGAAAGCTAGATTCCTGGGGACTTCACAGGGAAACCTCTAGAAGCTTCTCCTCCACTTTAAAGGCACATTTGGGTATAAATACTGGACCCCAGATACCACCACTTCTGTGCTGCTGAAGGACTGTCAGTCTGCTGCGCTGCACTCCTGGTTTGCTGTACTGACCTACTGCCTGTTGCCCTCTTGCCTGGGTGAGAAAGACGGGACCTGCATCTCTTGAACCCAGAGTGAATCCATAGGCAAGTTCGGAGGCCTCCTAATCTGAAGCCTCCGGGACATGACAGGCTTCTAACAACCTTGAATCGGCACCTGAACTCTGCCATCTGTGAGTCTACCCTGCCAAGTGGTGCCACCCCAGTACTGGACATTTAGAAGTGGGCTTAAGGTGCTTTAACACCCTCTGTGGACCCTGCAGAACCGAAGTATCTCCTCTGCTGTGCAGCGCAACCCTGAACAGAACCTACACATCTCCGCTGCTGTGTGGATTGGACCAGTCACAAAGATCCGAATTGCCACTGCAACCCGTAGCACCTTCGGAACTGCCACTGTGTGATGCATCCTTGGTGCAGGCCCTCGAATCCCTCATCGATGGCAGCCTTGATGACAATGACAGACTCAGCATCGCAGTTTTGCAACCCTTCGAAATCCACGTATCGCAATGACTCCGTGCTGCATCCTCGACACCGGACTTCGTATCACAAGCTCCGTCGACAGGATCCTAGATGATGACACAGGCCCTCGCACCACAGCCTCGCCGCTTCTCAGAACCAACGCATTGCTTCAGTTGCACGATGCATCTTCGACGCGGATCCACGCAATGTTCCGCAAACCAGGATTGAAGATACTTTTGTTCAGCGGGCCTAACTGGGTCCCTGTAGCCAGACCATGCTCCTTTGGGATCGGCCTGAACTTGTGATGTTGTCCCAGAACGGCATAACCAAATAGCCACAGTTGGTGCTTACGCCTCTTGGCGCTATTTTCTTTAAAAACTTCATTGGATTTTTGTCACTTTTGTCTTGTTTTATTTATTAAATTAAGCTCTGTTTTTCTAACCTGATGTGGGGTCTTTTGCGTGTGTTGTCACTGTTTTACTGTTTGTAGTGCTGCACAAATACTTTACGCATGTCCTCTAAGTTAAGCCTGACTGCTCTGTGTCAAGCTACCCAGGGGGCTGAGCATAGGTTAATTTAGGGTTTGCTTGTGCCTTACTCTGTCAAGGATTGTGGTTGCTGCTTGACCAGGGCTCCCACACCAGTCAACCAGAAACACGATTGTTTACAGCTAGCAATCTGGTGTTTTAAAATTACATACATCCTAGCAACATTACCAGAGAATGAGATTCTTAACATAGGAACTGGTTTTTCTCTTTCACAGTTGGAGTTTGTTATGCACCACAGAGGCCCACAATGTAGGACATAAGATATCAATGTTGACCCTTCCTTGAGGCTCTTGGTACACCTAACAAACCTCCTCTTAATCTTATGGGGAAAAGAAAATTCCTAGAACCACCCAGGTCCAGTAATCAGCATTTTAAGAGGACACCACCCTTGACAAACCTCAGCAGGAGCCTAGAATGTCTAACATTCTACAAGTGTGTTATAGTGGAACCTAAAAGAGCTTTATTGAAAAACAGGCTCACAATTCCACTCAGGAACAGCCCTTCTCATAATCAGGCCAGCATGAAACTCAAAGATTGCCCTTCTGCGACAGAAAAGGCAAACCAGGCCAAATGTCTCCCATGAAGTCCTCAAATGATGGGTAGCAACCTATCAAACCCTTAACTTGTACAATGGCATCTCAGGTTGTTGGTCACCTGGTTAGAAGAGAGCTGTGTCTTGAGACCAAACATCATCAAACAGGTAAGTCAGAGGTAGGTTAATCCTGTAACTAGAGAGATACACCTTGCATCTCAGCATCCCAGGATCTAAACTGTGACCTGCCTTTAATTTAGCTACCAAACTAGAACTTAACACCCAATAGCAAGAAGAAGGACATCTGGCCACATTAGCACATGTAAATTCTTTAGCCTGAAGAACTATGCACTCAATGGGGACCTCCTGAACTATAGATGCATAGTATTTCTCAGCAGCTTTCAAGCAAGTGACTATAGCAATGTAACAGGAAGTAAACCAAGATAAAGCTGCTCCTGCACAACTACCCAGAGAGAGTGATCCATGCTGGGAGGAGAGGACCATTATGGACAACGTAGCAGCACCCACGTAGCTTCAAGTATTTCAGACATCTTGGTCACATTCTGTAAGTGCAACTGATGAGAGAGTAACTTGTCCTTGCTACACTGTAACACCAAGCTCTTGCAGCAAGGGTGGCAGGGCACATGAACCAGACTTCAAGTGTGAGAGGCAGCCCATAGGGTAGGTATTATAATTCGCCTATTATGAGGTAGTTACATTTGTTATGGTCGTATGAAGTACTGCAGATGGAAACTCAGAGGAATATCACTAGCAGTCACAGCTTTTAAGAACCCTATATCATGCTCTTCTCCCTATCGTCCCACACATGGTCCCCACAAAACAGGCAGCACCACTATTTACCTACTTAAACCACCTGCTACTAAAAGACGAAAGCACCTCAAAACAACGCCCATTCTACGAGAACTGCATCATGAAGTTGAAAAAAGCCTGTGGAGCTCCGCTGCAGCAAAGCAATGAATCTGCAACTTGTAACATTCAGCTGAGATCCCCTTAAGACCTCTACACAATGAAACAATTTTGACGTAGGGAAGCAACCAAAAGAAGTGGCAGAAGAAGGGTAGCACAGCATAGCCGCTGATGGGGACAAACATTAATTGTAAGCCCATATAGTCATGGCTCCCCAGTTAACTATGCAAGATTTTGGATGCCAGAAAGACAGTGTGAGCAATGCAACGTTTGATGCTAATAGTATAATACAAAAAAATCCTCATGGAAATGGGAACCTACCTTCGTAGGTTTACATGATATAAGTACAAAAGATCAGTAATCACTATAAATCACATTTTTATAATCCAATTGTTAGCAGTTTATATTATATGTATAATATTAACCTTTTTCTGTAAATTTAGTAATAAAAAAAATTAAAGAAGTTACTAATTGGCAAAGTAACTAGCAAAGTGCACAATACGCATTGTTTATCAACGAAAACCTCTATTAGGCTAAGGGGTAATGAGGTCAGGTCAACAACATCAATAAGGCATGGTCCCCTTAAATCTAAAGACCTTATTGCGAGTGCTCCAGTACAGTGGGTGTTGATGCCACACCCCCAGAGTTCATGATACCAGGGGTACTCCAATGGTGCAGACTTATTCGGGATTTCAGGTTGAAACCTGAGAACTCACTGAGAAATGAGAAATTATCATGGGAATCTGTAAATATGTGTCTGATTTCCACGGTAGATTCTTATTCTACCCCACAGTTCCCCCTAGAGACTTCAGTGGCTGTTATCGCAGGGGTAAACATTAGACGTCTATGCGGATCTCATAATTCCCAATAGGGCTGGTAACTCTGTTACTGTGCCTATTGGGAATTTTCAGGCACTCGTAACGAGCCCCTAAGAAATTAAACACATGGAGCTGACTGTCCTCCTCAACCTTCCATGCCCCAATAACTTCACATCCCTGCCAAGTAAGAAGCCCCATAGGTGATGTCCCATGTGGGCTCCGCCTGGAGACAGCTCTGTTTATGAGAATATTCAACTCAGGCACTGAGTTGCCACACTTGTACCTTTAAGCTTCCTTTTTTACAATACTGTTCTACTATGCAGATATTCGGCTCTTCGGTGCAAATTCCATAGAAGGATACCAGATTTTCATGCTTCAGCTCCCTCATCTGGAAGAAAAGATCGAGTGAATTAGAAAAATGATGCATTCAATGTGAAAATGGGTGGCTGGCCGGCTTAGCACCATCATGACAAGGTGTGATTCGGCACTGCACACTGGGCAAGCGCTGAATGAGCATGCTAATTGATTAATAAATGCAAACTAATTACTGTAAAATCCAGTTCCTTTCCAACTGTTGCCATACTACATTTCTATTAATGGTAAAAATATTTAGATAATACAAGTCAGTAAGAAACTGGGTTATTAGTTGAGAGGGGTGAAAGCCCCACTCAAGTAAAAAACACAATTTGAGTCAGGGTGAACCACAAAAGTCACTAAATAAACCTGTGCTTAAACCCCTGGAGGCTTGGCACAAAAGCAGTTGGGCTTGACTTAAAGGCAATGTGTGAAGTATTTATCTAGCGCTCAAACAGTAATACATTGAAAACTAGGCTTGGGTGTGAAATTCCGCTCCGTTCGCGGAGTTTTTCCCACTCCGCGCTCCTTGTAGCGTGCACGTTCCGGAAAACTCTGCTCAGCGGAGCGAAGTTTTACCTCCCTTAAGCTCACCAACGTTAAGTTAGCGAGCGAGGAAAATCTTACTCCGGACCACCCCGATGAGATTTCTCAACGCGGGCAGTCGCGGCTGGCCGCTACTCCTTGCGTTGAGAAACTTTCCGTTTGTGTTGAGGAAACTGCCGCTCGAGTAGAACATCCGGGCAAACACCCGGCACTAAAAATCAGCGCCAATGGCGCAATCTAATGTACTCCGCCGCTTGCAGAACTCTGTGTAGAGTTTTTGGTCACTACGCAGAACTCCGCGAACTCCACCCAGGTCTAGTGAAAACACATCACAAGAAAAATCCCAAACCAATTGAGAAAAATAGAGTAACAGTTCATAAATAAAATTACATCAAAAGACAAAAGTCCAATCAATAGAAGCAGAGTTCTGAATGTTTAAAACTTTAGGTGAAATTAGCTCAAAAAAGCACAAAGTGCAATTCGTGGGTATCTGGTCACGCTGGACTAGGTCAAAGCCACAAGTTTAGGGCGACCGTGATGGAGCCCCTGTGAGGAGTTATATCTTTTGTCCTTGATGTAAAGTCTGCGTGGCGTGGCTCGGCAAGGCTTCATGTCCCTCGCCTTTGGATCTGATGCAGCTTTCAGCTGCGCAGCAAAGCTTTGAGGAGCTTCACGTCATTCAGCGTCAGATCTGATAAAACCTTCAGGTAGGAGCTGCGTGGCTCTGCAAGGTTCAGTGTCATTCTACATCAGATCCGGTGCAACTTTCAAACTGGTGTGGTTCTGCAAAGCTTTGCGTCGCTCGCTGTTGGTTCATGTGAAGTCTTCGGTTCGGAGCTGCGCAGCTTGGCTGAGTACTGCGTCACTTTGTATCGGATTTGACTGAACCTTCAGTTATGTATGGAGAAGTGTACTCAGACTCCAGCCAAGGGTCCAAGACTCAGGGTGTCACTTGGGAGTCAGGACTCACTCCCACAGAGGTCAGCAGAGGGGACCAGGTCAGGTCCAGATGCTACTGATCAGCTGGAAAGCAGGAAGGACCTCTGGAAGTTTGTTATGCCCCTGTAGCTCAATCAGGAGGTCAGTCAATTGACCCTTGGAGTCACTTCTGTGGAACCTGTGTTCAAAGCAGGCAGGTACAGTCTTCCTTCCTCTGACCACAGGGCAGTCCTTCCTCTGAATCTCACGTATCCAGGAGTATTTTGATTAAAGATACTGAGGGTGCCACATTTATAACCAGTGCCAGCCTTGGTGTGGGGGAATTCCCTGGCCTAATCTTAAAACTGGTAGTGTTTTCCCCTTCCACAGAGTCTGGCTCCAAATTGTCTAGAGTGACAATAGGAAAGGGCAGGCCTGGTGTCAGGTTCTGCAGGCAGGGTCCCTAAAGTGTAAGAAGTGTATTCATGGCAGGACACAGGTCCTCTCCTGCCATCCTGTGAGGAAAACCCACTCCCTCCATACCTAGGCCTCTTTTGTCCCCATATCTGGGAGGAATACAGAACACACCATAGAAGAGCCATTCACAGTCATGTGACCCTGGACACTGGCAGAAATGCACATGTGGTTAATGCAGAAAAATGCTAACTTTATAAAAGTGGCATTTTCAGAATAGAAACCTAAAATTAGACTTTACAATTAAAGATAACATGTATGTTACCCCACACTCCCCCTCAAAAAAGACTTCATGTAGGTAGACATAAAGTTGGTGCACCAGACAGACACAACCTCCATGGGGAAACCTATGTGGGTACATTTCCCCATCAGTGCCCTGGCCACTGTGGGTGCAGTCAATGTTCTCAGAGGAAGGGCCTCTTGGTACTGTGCGGCATGATTCACAAAGGCCAGGATGAACATGGTACCTAGGGCAGTCCTGGGGTTCAGCGACCCAACAATGTCTATACTACCCTCACAAAGGGTGTTCCCGCTATGGGGAAGGAAAACGGGGGGCTGTATGCTTTGCCCGTGACTTCCCATTGGCCTGGCAGGTTACACAGGGTATGCAGACTGCATCAGACTGCATTATAATCCGGGGCCAATAAAAGTGGGTGAGCAGTCGGTTAAAGGTTTCGGCCTGCCTCAGATGTCCTGCCAGAGGAATGTCATGAGCCAACTCCAGTAGGAAGGTCTTGTAATGCTGGGCCATTTTTCCAGGCTCCTGGCCCTTTTGACTGGCCTGACCGTGGTGGTGGTCAGGCACACCCACTAAGGCAGTCCCAACATCTCCAGGTGATACCTGAGCAACACCTCTTTCCAGGTGGTGTACTCCAGGTCATTCTCTAAGAATTCAACAGGCATGGCCAGACTCACAGTTACCTTTAAGGAACCTGAGACCCCACCTCCTACCATTCAAAGGAAACTTGGATAGTGCCTCACCCAGTTCTCTGCTGTCACAGCCTGGTGGACTACATCAGGGACTACCTACCTGCTCTGAGGACCCCAAATGACCCTTAACAGCAATCAACTGGCTCCTGTGTCTCTTAGAGCCTCCACCCTCTGCCCATTGATGCTGATCCACTGCCTACACTTTTGGTATTAGCAGGCATGTGAACCTTTGGCACCATCTCCTTTTCACCCAGGAACGCTAGTGTTACCTCTGCACTCCCCCTAACACTGACTGGGCAGCCTCCTCCCAGAGCACTACACTTTCAGCGCCAGGATACCGGTGAGGGTGATAGTGCACTTTATAAACACACATAACATAACTCGACATTTCCAGGGTCTCCCCACCAGTCAGGGACTTCTTCCTATGCTCACAGATGGGATCCATTCAAAGTGCCTATACTGGTAATACTGATGGCATTTGGGGAACATCCTTTTATGTTTAGGATTGGATTGGGAATCCTTTCCCTGGACACTCTTTGGGGGCCTTTTGAGAACTCTTTAGGTTGTTCCTTGTGTCCCCTTCCTTGCTCTGGTGGGGACCCTGTCTGCCCTTTTGGTGATCCCCCCCCCCTCACGTGTGGACCCTGGTGCTGAGCTAGAGGTCCACTTCCTTTGCAAGCTCCCTGGGTACAGTGAGCTTAGAATCTATCTGGTGTTGTCACAGCTCTGGAAAACAATTACTGAACATGTGCTCTTTCATAAAAAGATTGCACAGCTCATTGTAATTTCTCACTTTACTGCCCTTCACCCAACCATCCAATGCCTTAATGTAATACTCAACAAAATCCACCCAAGGCTGGTGAGACTGATTCTGACTGTCCCTAAACTTTAGCCTGTACTTCTCTGGGGTAGGACCATATTTCCCAACCAAGGCCAGCTTCATTAGTGTATACTTCATCCTTTCCTACTGCCATTAGGATATCCCTCCCTGAATTGGGCATATGTTTCCACAAACTAGCCCCCTAATCCTCTTCAGGGACTCCTGCTCAGGGATTTTGTGCATTTCTAAGGCTACCTCATAGACCTCAAACCATTTTTCAATGTCATCCACTAACACATAACTGGGCAACAGGTCGTTAGGAATGTGAACCCTCAGCACTTCTGTATCGCTATCACCATCTTCTCTGGACTCTGTGACCTGTCTGGCTTTCAAGTTCAACTCCTTCCAACTCACTTCATGAGCCAGCAAGATTTTCTTCTCTTCCAGAGTTAGTTTCTTTTCCTCCAAGGTCCTTTCGGCCTCAGCTTTTTTCTCCTCCAGATCCAACCTTCTCTCCTCTGGAGCTGCTATCTTTTCCACTGCAGCCAATTTCAGTGGGGCAGATGCAGTTTGAGCTATCTTTCAGCTCTCCTGTCCTCCAGTTCCTCAGGGGACCAGTCATGAAAATGCACATTGGTCCTAGCAAGAGATCTTGCACCTGTTGGCTCATTATCCTCCTCTCCATGCTGCACCTCTGGGCTTGTGGCCAAACCATCTCCTTCCTCTTCCTCATCCTCCTCATCCACCTCTCCACCCTCATGCTCCTTTGTTGCATCTTGCATCATGTGGACCTCCACATAGGCTCAGAGGGCTATTTGAAAGTCCACTTTGGTGGCCCCTTTCCTAGGCTTCCATGTCCTTGCAGAGGTTCCTAAGTTCTACCACCTTAAGGCTATTAATGCTGCTGGGCTCCAACTCCATGTCTGCAAGCAAGTATTGCAGGTGCACAAATGTGAGGCAGGAATTAAATTTGGGAAAAAAGGAAACAAATATGACCAATAAAGGAGAATTTAAAAACAAAGGGCCAGATGTACAACCCTTTCATTTAGCGCCTCGCAATTTGCGACTCATTGCGAGTCGGAAATTGCGAGGCGCTAAATGAAATGTACAACAGTGTTATCACACTGTTTTGCGATTCCCAATGGGGTCGCAAATTGCGAGGCTCATTAATATAAATGAGCCTCTCGCAATTTGCGAGCCCATTGGGAATGCCAGCCCTCCCAGGGATGGTGGCCTGCTGGGCTCAGCAGACCACCATATCTGGGACTGCTTTTTAATAAAGCAGCTTTTTTTTTTTTAAATGCAGCCTGTTTTCCTTAAAGGAAAACGGGATGCATACAAAAAAAAAAATGAAACGTTTTCGTTTAATTTTTTAAGGGCAGGCAGTGGTCCCTAGGACCACTGCCTGCCCTTAAAAATATTTTCTCCTGCATTTGCAAGGGGAAGGGGTCCCCTGGGGACCCCTTCCCTTTACGACCTTTACCACCCTCTTGAAGAGGGTGGTAATTCTGCAGTGTTTTGCGACCGCAATTGCGGTCGCAAAGCATTTGTACATGGGGTTGCACTTGCTATTAGGAAGGGAACGCCCCTTCCTAATAGCGACTCGCAATTCCAAAATAGCGAGTCGCAAATAACTTGGGACTCTCTATTTTGGAATGGTACATACCCCTATTGGTTTTTGCATGCGCAAACGGGTTCGCAAACCCGTTTGCGCATGCAAAAACCGTTGTACATCTGGCCCAAAATCTATTCTGATGTCAGATTATTACAAGGGATATTTGGTTTTACACAAATCACTGAGTGGCATTGCACAAATACATGTACTTTATCCCACCACTGAAGACCAATGTAAGAAATTGGGTTATTAGTTGGGAGTGGTGGAAGCTCCACTCAAGTAATAAACACAGTTCTTGTCAGGGTGAACCTCAAAAGTCACTAAATAAACATGTGCTTAACTCCCTGTTTGCTTGGCACGAAAGCAGTCAGGCGTAATTTAGAGACAATGGGGTCGATTCCGATTCGGGCCGGAAAAAGCACCGACCGACTCGGATCCGGAAATAATACCGACCGACACGTACCTGTGGCGCCCGACACGCCAAGTACGATGCAAGGCGTGCAAAATCCGACCGACACATACCGAAACCAAGTCGACCGACCAAGCCGCACGGAAAACAGCAATCCGGTCGGAAAAACACGCGAATCCAACCGACCGACACGCACCCGGAACAAATCCGACCGAACCGTACACGCGAACTCCAACCCGCAAAGTACGATGCAAGGCGCGAAAACCACGAGCGAGTCGGACGGAGGCCAAGCCGTACGACCGACACGCATACAAAACCGAGCCGAAGCAACACAAAACACCGCGACCGACGCGTACGCAGCATAGAAAACTGCACAAACACAGCGTGAACGAAACGGAGAAGACCGTAAGAGACAAATGCAGGGTCCGACTCGGTCACAAGAACGTTTCCAACATACACAGACAGTACAAAGGAAAAATCACCCAAAAAAGGCCAAACAAGCAATTACCAAGCCAATAAATACTGGGGGTGGGGACAGAGAACAAAGACACACCCACAACTCCACCCATATAAAGGACACAAATCACAACCATGAGCCTTTGCAAATGCCATTCCACTGCCAGCACCCAAGAGAAAGCAACCACACACCCACAGCTCATCCCTCTCACAAGCCACACACCAACAGCACACCAACAAATACCTACCTCACATACACCCAGCAAAACACACACTCACACACCCTCACCTGCACACCAACACACACATCACTCACCATCACCACCCATCACCATGCCCCCAAGAAGAATCCCAAGTTCCTAGATTGTGAATTGGAAGTCATGGTAGACGAGATCCTCAGGGTAGAGCCACAGCTGTTTGGCACACTGGTCCAACAGACCCCCATCTCCCAGAAAACCAAGATGTGGGAGAGGATCATCAACAGGGTGAACGCACAATCACCATGTCGGCGCACAAAGAGCGACATCCAGAACAGGTGGTATGACGTGTGCAGGAGGGTACGGGACCTGCTCAAAAAAGACTACATCAACAGCCAACACACCGGCAGTGGCCCTCCTGCCAAGCCAATATACCTCAGGCCCTGGGAGGAGAAGGTGCGGGCCATCCTTCCGCCAGTGAGCGTATATGGACTAGAGGACATCCCAGAGCCTGGTGAGTACACAACAAATGTACACAATATACTGCCACAAAACACACACACATCACTGTCAAGGGGAGAGTCAAACCATGCACTCATAGCAATTACACAGCAACCAGAACAGAATCATCCCAAAATGTGTATGTCAGTCAGATAAACACAACACATGCCATCAAAAAAGTCACATCCAACTGTGCCATCACATGTACAAACACAACTACAACTACAGCTAGGCAGTGGCACAAATAGAACTAACAAACACATCCAGACATGTAGCCACCACAACAACACCAACACACAGTGAAGACCACTCAAAGGAAGGAATTCTGTGTATGCTGGCCAAGTCAGTGTAGCCAATAGCATCATGGGAGTCGCAGTCACACATATTGCCCCCCCACAACTGTCCCATCAACACCACCATGAACCATGCGCACATCACAGGGAGTGGAGAAGGACTCACAAGATGGCTGACACTGGCAACTGCTGTGGGGAGCACAAGGCCCTGCTGGCAACTGTGCACCAACAAACAGCAGGACACCACTGACTGACATCCTGAGAGACAACTTCCACTCCCTGCAATGCAAGCACGTTCCATGGTGGGATATCTGGCTAGCTGGGTGGGAAGGAGGACTTGCAGCACTGACCATAGTCACAAGCACCTCCCCTCACACACCCCCAACACAAACTCCACAGAACCCACCTGGTAGAATGCAATGCCCCCCATCCTAACACAAGATCCCACAAAGAACCACCACCCTGGGTTATGTTGTGTGTAGCACAGGGACACTCTTGGTTCTTTTAGCCAAACAACTGCCAGGACAACACTCCCAGCCATCCTGTCAGCACAGCCAGCCCACCCCACAGGGAAGCAGAGTCAAAAGGAAGGAAGCATGGGCATGCTGGGAAGGGGGGTGGAGGCAATAGCATGATGGGAGTCGTAGTCACTGATATTGGTCACCCCCACAACTGTCCCATCAACACCACCCTGAACCATGCTCACATCACAGGGAGTGGAGAAGCACTCACAAGATGGCTGACACTGGCTACTGCTGTGGGGAGCACAAGGCCCTGCTGGCAACTGTGCACCAACAAACAGCAGGACACCACTGACTGACATCCTGAGAGACAACTTCCACTCCCTGCAATGCAAGCATGTTCCATGGTGGGATATCTGGCTAGCTGGGTGGGAAGGAGGACTTGCAGCACTGACCATAGTCACAAGCACCTCCCCTCACACACCCCCAACACAAACTCCCCAGAACCCACCTGGTAGAATGCAATGCCCCCATCCTAACACAAGATCCCACAAAGAACCACCACCCTGGGTTATGTTGTGTGAAGCACAGGGACACTCTTGGGACTTTTAGCCAAACAACTGCCAGGACAACACTCCCAGCCATCCTGTCAGCACAGCCAGCCCACCCCACAGGGAAGCAGAGTCAAAGGAAGGAAGCATGGGCATGCTGGGAAGGGGGTGGAGGCAATAGCATGATGGGAGTCGTAGTCACTGATATTGGTCACCCCCACAACTGTCCCATCAACACCACCCTGAACCATGCTCACATCACAGGGAGTGGAGAAGGACTCACAAGATGGCTGACACTGGCTACTGCTGTGGGGAGCACAAGGCCCTGCTGGCAACTGTGCACCAACAAACAGCAGGACACCACTGACTGACATCCTGAGAGACAACTTCCACTCCCTGCAATGCAAGCACGTTCCATGGTGGGATAACTGGCTGGGTGGGTGGGAAGGAGGACTTGCAGCACTAACCATAGTCACAAGCACCTCCCCTCACACACCCCCCAACACAAACTCCACAGAACCCACCTGGTAGAATGCAATGCCCCCCATCCTAACACAAGATCCCACAAAGAACCACCACCCTGGGTTATGTTGTGTGAAGCACAGGGCCACTCTTGGGACTTTTAGCCAAACAACTGCCAGGACAACACTCCCAGCCATCCTGTCAGCACAGCCAGCCCACCCCACAGGGAAGCAGAGTCAAAAGGAAGGAAGCATGGGCATGCTAGGAAGGGGGTGGAGGCAATAGCATGATGGGAGTCATAGTCACAGCTCTACATCCCCCACCACATGGCCCAGCAAGCTCACACTCACGCATGCACATCCCACAGAGAGTGGAAAGGCCCATCAAAGATGTCTGACACTGTTGCTGTGTCGTGGGGAGCACAAGGGCATGCTGGGTACTGCACACCAACCAACAGCAGGACACCACTGTCAGCCATCTTGCCATTGCTCTCACACCCACACACACTGAACTCCCCACAAAAGCAAGTAAGTATGGGAATGCTGGGAAGTGGGGTGGAGGCAATAGCATGATGGGAGTCGTAGTCACAGACATAGCTCACCCCCACAACTGTCCCATCAACACCACCCTGAACCATGCTCATATCACAGGGAGTGGAGAAGGACTCACAAGATGGCTGACACTGGCTACTGCTGTGGGGAGCACAAGGCCCTGCTGGCAACTGTGCACCAACAAACAGCAGGACACCACTGACTGACATCCTGAGAGACAACTTCCACTCCCTGCAATGCAAGCACGTTCCATGGTGGGATAACTGACTGGGTGGGTGGGTGGGAAGGAGGGCCGGCTGTCAAGCAAACACAACCAATGCAGACCATGTTCACACCCCAAAAATACATAGAAATGCCCAAATAATGCAGGACAATGTGCCACACCAATATCAACCCCTGACTGTGACGACTTAGGACAATGCAATGTACAGGCCCGCACCCAGAGGCACAGTCACAACTGTCATGTGTGTCAACCATTGATGCCTGCAGAAACATAACATACATTGTGTGTGTCTCCCAAAAACAGGTGATGATGGGGACACAGCAGCAGACGCTGAGGAGTCCCAGTCCCAGGCTCAAGAGGATGCGGAGCTCACTGGCGTCGTACAGCCTCTGTCCTCCTCGGACGATGAAGACCAACCTGGCACATCCGGTGCAAGTCTACATGCAGCACCAGCAGGACCACCAGCTGCAGCACCAGCAGGACCACCAGCTGCACCCCTGCACCCACCCCTCCAACGACTATCACCACAAATACCATCCCTGCCGACATGGACAGAACAAGGAGCAACACCAGCACAGGGACCCTGGACCAACCTGGGGCCATGGACACCACCACCACCACCAACCCCCAAGGTGGACCAGGGTTATCTGTGCGTGCCACTGCACACACTGCACATGTCAGCAGGGGTGGTGGGAGGGGTGGGAGACAGAGGTCGCTGCTTGCAGACGTTGCTGGTGTGCATGATGACCCACAACTGGTACGCATAGCTGATGCGTACCAGTCCAGCACCGGAGATCTCAGCCAGGTAGTGGGGCTCCTCAGAGACATGAAACAGCAGCAGGCTGCCCATCATGCCCGCTTGGACTCCCACATGTCCCACGTGGAGTCACACATGTCCCGCGTGGACTCACACATGTCCCGCGTGGAGTCCAAGTGGGATGCACTGCATGAGATGACGGCGGTGCACAGGGACATTTTACAATGCCTCCGCCAGATGAACAGCAACCAGTCCACACCTCCCTGTGTGCCAACAACATCTGGTGCCGAACAAACTGCAACTGCCACAGGGAGGGAGGATGACTCTGGCGGAGAGTCCCCTGCACCGCAGCAGCCTGTACTTGAGGGAGCCCCCCCAAGAAGAGGGGTCGTCCGAGGAGGGGCAAGTGAGAGGCCGATGGCCAAGCGCAACTCCCAGGAAGCCTGAACCTGTTCTGGATGTTCACCTTTGTGCACAGACTGTTCACCCTGTTGACGGCAACACTACTCCCACACATTGCATGGGGAGTACAAGTTGGACCAATGTGTCAGACAACTGTGGCCCCGATACTGGGGATTCTGTCTACGAGGACTTTCAATTCACCTAGGAACTTCGGAGTGCAAGATTTATGTACAGCACTACCCATCCTATGCACTATTCACACAAATGTATCACAATAAACACACTAATACACCATAGTTGCCTCTGTTGTGATTCCAACGTGGGTGCTGTTATGGGGATGATGAACTGCAAAATTACACTGTGTATGCGAACTGCAACAGCAAGGACAACACAGGCATGTGAGTAAAGGCAACGTGACACATATGAGGGAGACACACCACCAGGGCTACACAACACATACACACCTAGGCCATCTGACTCATTGCCTACACTGATGTTGCCAGGGAAGACGGTGCAATGCACAGACACCACACCCATTCCCAGTTGTAGTCAAGTAGCCCACAGGTGCAGTAAGCAAATGGCAGTCAAATGTGTGACCACAGACAACGCACATCACAAAGTGAAGCACAGGTTTATTACACAGTTGTAACATGTCGTAACCACTACAGATGCAAGGTAATCCCACCTGGCAGCGGGCACACAGTCAACAACTGTAGACGGAACGAAGTCCATGGGTGTGGCGCACATCACCTGTAGGGACACAACAGCTACCAGCCTGGAAGTGCAATCACGTCGTCGGTGGACACAGTTGACCAAACGAATCTGAAAGTACCCTGTGAAGGACAGAAATGACACACAGTCAAAAGCAATGGAGTACAGGACAGAACAGCAAAACTCATGCACAATACATGTTACAAGATACCCACCCAGAACCAAGTTAGCATGTCAACACTGTTGGGGAGTATAGCCCACCTGTAAGCACACATCGCAACACACATCCAGTCAAGTAGCCCATGGACACACTCCAACAGCACCAGAGCACCACCTACACATCATGCCAACTCACATCATTGACATGACACCTCAGGATACTCACATTCAGCTAAAGAAGTTGGTGATGAGCTGTGTGCGGACATCACCATCATCATCATCATCGTCACTGGCATCGTGGTCCAGGCCAGGATCCTCCACAGGTGGCGGATGTTGGTCATTGTCATCCTGGATGAGAGGCAACTCCTTCCGCACTGCCAGGTTGTGGAGCATGCAGCAGACGATGATAATCTTGCACACTTTCGCAGGGGCATATGGGAGGGACCCTCCGGTCTTGTCCAGGCAGCGGAAGCGGCTCTTCAGGAGACCAAATGTCCCCTCAATCACTCTCCTGGTCCGACCATGTGCCTCATTGTAGCGCATCTGGGCTGGTGTCACAGGGTTCCTGAGGGGTGTCAGCAACCACGGCATGTTGGGGTATCCCGAGTCACCTACGGACAGACAAGTGCACATTAGCTGACTTGAAAAAGTGGGCGGAATACTACAGATCAGATCACACACAATGGCACAAAGTCAGTACACACCGACAAGCCAGGCACGCTGGTTCTGCATCTGTGCCATCATCCTGGGGATGCGATTACTCCTCATCACAAAGGCATCGTGTGCTGAACCAGGGAAACGGGCACACACGTGTGTGATGGTCATGTCTGCAAGACACACCATCAGTGCATTGACCGAGTGGTAGTGCTTGCGGTTCCTGTAGGCCTGCTCCTGGGCCTGTGGTGGTACCAAAGCCACATGTGTCCCATCAATGGAGCCAATGACATGCGGCATCCTCCCCAGGGCATAAAAGTCACTCTTCACGTCAGTGAGTCGTCGCAGTCTAGGGAAATAGATGTACCGGTTCAGGAATAGCAACATTGCCGCCAAAACATCGCGGAGCACACGGCTCAACATGGTCTGTGACATCCCACCAGCAGTCGCCACAGTATGTTGGAAGGTACCGGTGGCAAAGAAGTGTAGGGCTGCCATCACCTTCACCTTGGGGGTCAGTGCTGTAGGATACGGCCGGCCAGGCTGCAAATGTGGGGACAACTGCACTGCCAAATCCTCAATCAGCTGCCTGGTGAAGCGGTACCGGTCGGATGCTGTCCCGTTCCACCATCGTTGCCAGGTCTGGGAATGGTCGATGGACAGCAGGAGCCCTGCAGTGCAGAGGAGAAGTAAGCAAGATTGTCAGTCACCCCACATATGCGGCATTGAACACACTCAATATCCCAACATACATCATTATGAGGCACAACTACATGAAGTGTGCAGTTCCGGAAGGACATGTATGGTACATACATGGCCAACATCTGTCAACACGGTCCAACAGGTGGCATCAATTAGTCCCAGGTTGGCCCATTGGATATCATGAGGCCGTGTCACAGTTCCCATCTCCTGCTGCCGTGTCACAATCACCCCCCACAGTGACATGTGAGGACAGATGTGCCCCAGGCACCACAGCTCAACGACAGGTACATTCCCAGGGACCCTGTATTGCCACATGGACACTGGCATTACATGGAGTATCATGTATACACCACAGCAAAACAAATAATGACCCCCACAGGTAGTGGCCCCACTTGCCACGGCAGGACAGACATGGACGTCTGTGACACACACACGCACAACATCAAAGTCCATGCACACACAACCTGGATGTGGAGACTGTCTCCCATTGTGCACATGAAATCAGAGACATTGTAAACACTACATGCACAAAGACTGTGGAGGACCATCACTATTGTGCCACTGGGACACCCTGGCTCAAACATACCGTCCCACATGGGACTCACGGGGTATGTGACATGACATACACATACACCACCGTGAAATGTGACCATGGCACATGCACAGATATGAACAGTTGCACATCACAGTGGTCATGTACACGTAACACCCAGGATCCTGTCCCCATGAACACGTGCACAGCCTAGGGGTGGCTGCCCACAGGTGACACCCACAGGACAACATGTACACCAACATACACACAATAGGAAATGCAGCCTTACATGCCTTATGATAAAGTTTGGACAGGCTGTTGTGATGTAGGTGTGCCCCTCACTCCCTGGGAGCTATCTGTGGCTGGCATATGTCCATCTGAGACAGGCATGCTGACATATGCCAGTCACATGTACAGTGATGCGTTGAACAGCAATGGACCGGTCGGTGCCCCCGGCCGGCCCATTGCATTCAATGTGTGCGGTGCACGCGTTGTACCCCTGTACGCGTTGTACTGCAATGGACCGGTCGATGCCCCGGCCGGCCCATTGCATTCAATGTGTGCGGTACGCGTTGTACCCCTGTACGCGTTGTACTGCAATGGACCGGTCGGTGCTCCGGCCGCCCATTGCATTCAATGTCTGCGGGTACGCGTTGTACCCCTGTACGCGTTGTACTGCAATGGACCGGTCGGTGCCCCGGCCGGCCCATTGCATTCAATGTGTGCGGGTACGCGTTGTACCCCTGTACGTGTTGTACCGCAATGGACCGATCGGTGCGCACCCATTGAAAATGGGCTTGCCTGGCAACGGACGCGTTTTCGAATTTCGAACGAGTCGGTTGCTGGAAAATCAGTTGGTCACCCACAACAATGTTGCAAAATCATGTATGTCATGAAGTTGAAGATTTGAAGGATGCTGTGGGCGTGTTTTGGTGCTGCTATTCCATGGATTGGCCAGATTCAGAAGATGCAAACGACTTGGACCTATCACTTTGGACACAAGGGACAGTATCTGCCTCTCAAGCACATATATATTGCTGGCTGTTC
This sequence comes from Calotriton arnoldi, assembly GCA_963921515.1. NCBI lineage: Eukaryota > Metazoa > Chordata > Amphibia > Caudata > Salamandridae > Calotriton > Calotriton arnoldi. The sequence continues at coordinate 46,690 of CAWUFW010019108.1, read as the reverse complement.
CCCTGAGAGCTCACTTGCCTGCACTACATGCTCCAGGACGACATCTGCCACTGCACTGCTGCTGTCTCTGCCCCTCTGGACCCTGCAATGGCACGTACTGTGGAGAGAGCCCCAGCCTTCAGCCTTGAAGAGAACCAGGCCCTGCTGGACAGCCTACTTCCACAGTACAGCAAGCTGTATGGGACACCAGGGGAGCAGGTGAGTGTTCTGTACACTGCCTTTCTGATTGTGCATATTGTCTGACTAGCAAGGCTGAAAGTCTGCACGCCACTGGCTAGCAGGCTCACTGAGTAGTTGTCACCCCCATAGTATGTAGTGACATGCACTGGACAGGTATGGTGCAGTGACAGTGCATTTGAACAAGGTTTTACTTCCCATGCAATGATACCATGTAGTGACGTCTGGCAAACTGTCCATGGGCAGCTTTGCACTGCCTGTGTACATCATGTGCCCCTATGATTGAGACATGTATATGCAACTGTGTCATGCACGGATATGTTGCATGTGTAGTAATGGCCTTTTCACTTTGTCATCCTGACAGGTTAATGCCCATCGGAAGCAGGAGATCTGGAAGGACATCGTCCGGGCCGTCCGGTCCGTGGGGGTCTACAAGCGCCGGATCCGCAACTGCCAGAAGAGGTGGCAGGACCTTCGGGGCTGGACCCGGAGGATTGCACGGGTCCAGCTGAAGCTGTCGCCTCCTCGCAGGAGGGGCGGAACATGGACCCTGACCCCCACATGCTCCAGATCCTGGCGGTGGTGTTTCCAGACCTGGATGGGCAGCTGAAGGCCAGACAGCAGCAAGGAGGGGGTGAGTCAAAGACTGCACTGTGAACTCTGTATTACATGCTTTGTGCCCTCCTCTGGCCTGGTTCAACTGCCACAGTGCAGCAGTCATGTTGTCCAGGAGCCATGTCCCTCTATTGTGCACTGCCCACTGCTCATCTGATACCCAGGTGTGGCCCTTACATTCAGGGAATTGTGTCACTTGGGACTGTGTCCTTGCAGTTTGCTTCACTAAAGGTGGGGGACAGCATCTGTTTCCCTAACTCTGTTATGGGCATCATGGGTGGGTCCATTGTTCACACAACGACTGTGTTCGGACATGTAATCTGCGTGTTGCTTTGATATGCGGTCCACTTGCTGAGCTGAGCCACCACATGTGCCTGGGGTATGTGGCACACGCCCATGCAGCGGGTGGGAACAATGTTGGGCCCCAGGAGTGTGCAGATTACATGTGTTACACATACATAGCCAGCTATCCACTGTCCAGGGCTCATCCCTCATTCATGTGGAGCAGGACAGTCATGCCTACTCCAGGCCATGCAATGCACTCTGTACTCCCACTCCCGTGTATCAGCTGACACATTGTGCGCAGTGATTTGACCCCTCAGGTGTCTGCCTCTGTGTCAGTGTGCTGTGGATTAGTTGCCAGGACTGCTGGGGTGTTTCTTGGTAGGGGCTCAGCATGCCCCTGGAGATGTGACCATAGGAGACGATACTTGTGTGTCACATAGGTGTTTGATCAGCTGCCCGTGCAGACTGGGGTATGCGAATGTGAAGTTCAGGCAGCTGTTCCCCATTCACAGCAGATTGTGAGGGGCTCAGGTTCAGAGGGTAGTGTCACAGGTCTCCCATATGTCCAATAGGTATGACCTGGACAGATGAGGGTTAAGATGATGTGTTGTGTGGGGATGTACATGTGCACTTGTGCAGCTCCAGGACTTGTATTCCCCATGACCTACTATTGTGACACAGTGCATAGTGTTGTTGTCTGGCTGCCAAGTCATACATCACTGAGACAGTGATGTATGACTTAGCAGTCATGCCTCTGCCATGGCATGTATCAACTTATTGGTGGTCCTGCAGGGGAGTGACATGTGCTACATGCACACCATTGTGGCGATGGCTATCAGGACATGGGTGCATCATGGTGTCTGTCGCTGGTATGCATCACATGCATTTCCTATTTGACTCTGGGCATCCCTTTCATCCGGAAACCTGTACTGACTCAGTGGCAAGAGTTGTGATGTGTGCATGTCCACATGCCACACCGTGTCCTCTGCACTGTCCAACTACTGTGTACTTGGTGCATGTGTCCACACTGGGGTGTTGCAATCCAACAGACACCAGACAGATGGGTGCAAGGCCATGTGGGATGTGAGTGCCATGCTTGGCATCAGACTGACAATTGGCTTCTCCTGTTCAGTTAGGGCACTTTTAGCAATGTACAACTGACGATGCCAGGGCTTGCTCTGTAATGTGCTGTGCTCACAGTGGTGTGTGCGTTTGGTGCAGGTGACTGATGTCTGTCTGTTTTCCCATTGTTTGCAGATACATCCACGGCCACGGAAGGGGACAGCTCCACGGACCAGGAGGAGCCAGAGAGCCAGACTGGGTCAGAAGCCGAGGAGTGGTCGGAGGGACCCAGTGGCACGGAGGGCGAGGGGAGCCACACCGAGGAGTCCTCAGCACCATCCACCTCAGCTGAGGACCAGAGCAACTCGGAGGATGACTCCCTTATGGAGGCGGGTGTCAGCAGCCACCACACCCCAGCTAGTGTTGCTGTCCCCGCCACCACCAGCACCACCACCGCCCTCCCATCGGCTCCCATTCCCCAGGTCCGTGGAGGCTCCCATGTTCGGGAGCGTGTCTCCTTTGGGCCAGGCACCGCAGCCCCTGCCCCTGTGTCCCCTGCTGCCCTGAGTGAGGAGTCTGTGTACCTCCTTCGCCAGCTCCATGTAGGGCAGACAGCCATGCTGAGTGTCCTCCATGCGCACACCGCTCTGTTGACTCAGCTGGTGTCGTTCATGGAGGGCATCTCATCGGGCATGTCTGACCTACAGAGGGGCAATAGGTCCATGGACTCCTCCCTGACGGCAGCAGTGTCCCTCCTCAGACAGTCCCTCACCCCTCCTGCCTCTGCTCCATCCACACTCCCCAGCACCTTACCCGTCCCAAGCACACACACACCGGCACAGGCACACACCAGCACACACACGTCCAGCACACAGACACACACGCCACAAACAAAACGCACACGCACGCACAGTCAGGGGACTGAAACCAGACTCACAGGGGATGGGGCCCTGGTACACACACACGCATCCACGGGCACTGCGCAGTCCTCAGTTGCCTCTCCCTCCAAAGCACCCTCCCTTGCCTCACCTGCAACCCCAAAGACCCAGCGCCTCTTCCTCAGTGACCTCGGCCTCTTCCCCTCCGATCCAGCTGCTCCAGCATCCAGGGGGAAGAGGAAGCCCCCCACACGGAGCAGAGTGCCCCTCGCCCCGGACACCCTCCCCCAGGCGCAGACAGACTGAGGCCCCCACCCGCAAGTCCCCCGGAGTGGTAAGAGCAAGCCCCCGCCGCCGCCCTGCAGCTCAAGCACCAGGTCTCCTTCCTCAGGCCCCCACTCCACAGGTGCCCCCACCACACCCTGCCCCAGGTTCCCCCACCCACAGATATACCATCCCCAAGAGGCTCCGGCCTTCTCCCCTGCCACTTGCTCTCCCGGCACCACCCCCCCGCTGCGCTTGTCTGTGCCACTGATGTGGTGAGGGTGTCCTCCCCTCTGTCCAGCCCACCTTGCCTGTTCCCCATTCTCCTCCCCTGGTGGTAGGCACTGCAGTGGAGTCCACTACCACCCTGTCTGACTTGGGCACTGCAGTGGCGGACCTGTCCACTCCATCTGCAGGGTCCACTGCAGTCGTGCCGGCACCCACAACATCTGAGCCATGCCCCCCAGTTGTGCCGGCACACACCATGTCAGACACCTCCACTGCAGTTGTCAGTGGCTCTCCAGCACCCACCACCCCTTCCCTGCTTCCTCCTGGTGAGCCCTGATCCTGTCCCTGCGGTGCCTGGCCTACTCCCCGGTTGCCCCTCCTAGTGGATTGTCCCTTGTTTTGTGCAGGCATGTGTAGGGTGTCATCTGCCACTGTCACCCACTTGTGACTTTGTTGATGGACTGGCCATTGGCCTTTGTTTATTTTCTACTGGACTTCTACTTTTAATGCCACATATGCTGAATAAAGCAACTTTCTGTTCTCTAGTGCTTTTGCTTCTGATGTACATGATGTTGATGATGCTAACCATGCCCTTGCTGCAGTGATGGTGATATTTGGTCTCATGATAATGAAGTGTTACTGTGCAGGAACCCATGTGGTCCAGGGGGAATGTGTCCTATCCTGTGGTGTATCCATGTCATCCATAGCAGCATCTGAGGGTGTCATGTGTTCAGTATTTGGCAATGGGATTCCCTACTCAGATTGCCTATTTCACATCTGTGGCTTCCACCCCTGCACATCTGTTGTGCCTGCCATTGTTCAATTCGTCTACTTCCCTGACCGTGTGGCCATCTCCAGTGGACATGCAGGTTTGGGCATCAATGGGGAAGGACTCATCTGTGTTGTCAGTGCAACATTGCTATACAAGTGTGTTGGATCTGTGCTGATGATTCCGTTGGCACTTCCATGACCAGGCTGATGTTACGGGAGCCCTCATTTGGTGCTAATTGTTGATTGTGTGACCAAGTGCTCAGCTGACATGATGGGGCCCTACTGAGGCAACATATGGCACAGCTTTCCTCACACAGGAGTGGAGTCCCCTCATGGCAGTGTGTACTCCTGTGACATTGCCTGCGCCCAAGGTGTGTGTTGTATGTGCATGTCTGTGTGTTCACTTCCGTTTAGCTGTGCATGCTGTGATCCCTAGTGTTGTACCTGTTTGTGATGCTAGCTGGGTTGACCTATGTTCCCCCAAAGTCTTCGCCCTGGGTTCTCTGTGATGTGGGTGCATGGCACATTACTGGTCATCAGGGTGTCACCCATAGGTGTGTTTGCTGTCAGGGCTGAGTTTGTGTGCAGACGCAGATGGGTCACAGTCAGGTTTCCCCTTGGCACTTGTTGTTTGCCCCTGTCATGTGATTTCCAGTTTGTGTTATCTTTCAGTGATTGTGACACGTTGTGTGTGTGACTGCTGGCACTCCTCAGGGTCCGGGCTGCAATGTTGGTTGTTGTCTATGTGTGTTCTTTGTGGGTGACCTTGGCTTCTTCATTGGTGTGTGACTGTGGCTGGGATCCCATTGGTTGGTGTGGTATTGCTGTTCATGTCCATGTACAGCGTAGTGTGCAGTGTGTCAGACATTCAGGAGTCTTGTTGAGTGTCCATGTGTGATGTGTTTCTGCACCTTGGTTCCCACCCACCACCCTGGAATAGTCATGGGTGCATGTGCAATGTCACCAGTGCATGTGTGCTTCACTGCTGCACATTGTTGGAGGTCGAGGGGTGTGGTGTTGAGTGTGTGCAGATGAGAGTTGTTGCCCGGCTAGGCCCCTGCCTCCATGTTGGCCTTGGCTTACTGGCCATGCTGTTTGATTTGTGCTTGTGTAGGTGTGATGGTAGTTAGTTGCTCAGGACACATGACTGTGGTTCACAGTGTGAACCACATTTAGCTTTGTCATCACAGTGGGATTGTAATGCAGCCCAGGGTCACCACATTGTGGGGGCCCTGGGGGTGGTGCTGTGGTGTGTCTGTGTCTTGCTGTGTCAGTTGCTGTCCCTACGTGCCTGTGTGACATGTGTGATTTGTGCTCCCTCTCATCTGACAATGCCTGCTTGCCCACATAGGGGATTTGGATCCATGAGTTACCTTTGTGTGGCACTGTATGCACATCTGTATGATTGGTATTCAGGTCTCCTCATGTGTTGTGTGGTTGCCTGGGGACACTGGCACCCCCCTCACCTGTTGTGTATGATGTGCAGTGTGGGTCTGCCTGTTTGTGTTTGTGCATCTGCACCACTGCATTGGCATATCTTGGGTGTGCCATTGGCTGTATGTAGTTTGGTGGGTTTCCCCTGCTGTCCCTGGGACTCCTAGGTCATCGGTCAGCACAATGATCATGGTTTGTGTGTCCCATTGCTGCCATGGTATGGTATCTGTTCACCTCACATCTGCAGTCTCCACAGGGTATCTGCATGTGTGTGCCCATTGGTGCAAATATGTGGGTCTGCATTCTGATGGTCACTTCTGTCATTGTGTCATTGATGATTGTTGACGGTGTCAGCCCCCATGGGTGTTGTTTGTCTGCACATGGCCAAAGGTATGTCTTATTTGCACTGCAGTATTTGGCTCCCCCAATTTATGTTGCAATCGGACACATACACTACTTTGCCACTGATGTGTTTGTTGTTCTGTGACCAGGAATCATCCATGCAGTTTGGCAGTTGCACCTCTTTCTTTGTCAACACTTACCTTTTGGTCACTGTGATGATGGGGGTTTGGACCCCATTGCCACAATGTTCAAAGTGTGCTTCAGCTATGGACCCCACACTTACCTTTTGGTCACTGTGATGATGGGGGTTTGGACCCCATTGCCACAATGTTCAAAGTGTGCTTCAGCTATGGACCCCACACTTACATTTTGGTCACTGTGATGATGGGGGTTTGGACCCCATTGCCACAATGTTCAAAGTGTGCTTCAGCTATGGACCCCACACTTACATTTTGGTCACTGTGATGATGGGGGTTTGGACCCCATTGCCACAATGTTCAAAGTGTGCTTCAGCTATGGACCCCACACTTACATTTTGGTCACTGTGATGATGGGGGTTTGGACCCCATTGCCACAATGGTCATGGCCTGCTTGCATTGTGGGTGCCACACACATATATGTGTGGCACATGTGCTAGGGGGTCACATTGTATGTTCAAAGTCATGTTCGGTGTTGTAGGCATTTGACACAGTCTACACACGCTTGTCATGGTGTTGGGGGGATGTCTTCTTCTTGCATTCCCTAGGTTGTGGTGTGCTGGTTGTGTCATGCATTGTCCATCCTATGAGTGGGGGTGGTAGTAGTGGTAGGCATCCAGCCCCCCTGGGTGAGGGTGGTAGTAGTGGTAGGCATCCAGCCCCCTGGGTGAGGGTGGTAGTAGTGGTAGGCATCCAGCCCCCTGGCTAAGGGTGGTAGTAGTGGTAGGCATCCAGCCCCCCTGGCTAAGGGTGGTGGTAGGCATCCAGCCCCCCTGGGTGAGGATGGTAGTAGTGGTAGGCATCCAGCCCCCCTGGGTGAGGGTGGTAGTAGTGGTAGGCATCCAGCCCCCCCTGGGTGAGGGTGGTAGTAGTGGTAGGCATCCAGCCCCCCCTGGGTGAGGGTGGTAGTATTGGTTGGCATCCAGCCCACCCTGGCTAAGGGTGGTGGTAGGCATCCAGCCCCCCCTGGCTAAGGGTGGTAGTAGTGGTAGGCATCCAGCCCCCTGGCTAAGGGTGGTGGTAGGCATCCAGCCCCCTGGGTGAGGGTGGTAGTGGTGGTAGGCATCCAGCCCCCCTGGGTGAGGGTGGTAGTAGTGGTAGGCATCCAGCCCCCTGGGTGAGGGTGGTAGTAGTGGTAGGCATCCAGCCCCCCTGGGTGAGGGTGGTAGTAGTGGTTGGCATCCAGCCCACCCTGGCTAAGGGTGGTGGTAGGCATCCAGCCCCCTGGGTGAGGGTGGTAGTAGTGGTAGGCATCCAGGCCCCTGGGTGAGGGTGGTAGTAGTGGTAGGGCATCCAGCCCCCTGGGTAAGGGTGGTGGTAGGCATCCAGCCCCCTGGGTGAGGGTGGTAGTGGTGGTAGGCATCCAGCCCCCCTGGCTAAGGGTGGTAGTAGTGGTAGGCATCCAGCCCCCCTGGCTAAGGGTGGTGGTGGGCATCCAGCCCCCTGGGTGAGGGTGGTAGTGGTGGTAGGCATCCAGCCCCCCCTGGGTGAGGGTGGTAGTAGTGGTAGGCATCCAGCCCACCCTGGGTAAGGGTGGTGGTAGGCATCCAGCCCCCCCTGGGTGAGGGTGGTAGTAGTGGTAGGCATCCAGCCCCCCCTGGGTGAGGGTGGTAGTGGTGGTAGGCATCCAGCCCCCCCTGGGGTGAGGGTGGTAGTAGTGGTAGGCATCCAGCCCCCCTGGGTAAGGGTGGTAGTAGTGGTAGGCATCCAGCCCCCCTGGCTAAGGGTGGTAGTAGTGGTAGGCATCCAGCCCCCTGGCTAAGGGTGGTGGTAGGCATCCAGCCCCCTGGGTGAGGGTGGTAGTAGTGGTAGGCATCCAGCCCCCCTGGCTGAGGGTGGTAGTAGTGGTAGGCATCCAGCCCCCTGGGTAAGGGTGGTGGTAGGCATCCAGCCCCCTGGGTGAGGGTGGAAGTAGTGGTAGGCATCCAGCCCCCCCTGGGTGAGGGTGGTAGTGGTGGTAGGCATCCAGCCCCCCCTGGGTGAGGGTGGTAGTAGTGGTAGGCAACCTGCCCCCCCTGGGTGAGGGTGGTAGTGGTGGTAGGCATCCAGCCCCCCCTGGGTGAGGGTGGTAGTAGTGGTAGGCATCCTGCCCCCCCTGGGTGAGGGTGGTAGTAGTGGTAGGCATCATGCCCACCCTGGGTAGGGGTGGTGGTGCGCATTCAGGCCCCTGTGTGCATATGTGGCATTGGTGATGGGCATCCCGCCCCTATGGTGCTGCTGTTGCTGGTGTAAGTATATTCTGCATCCCTCTGTGTGTGTGTGATGTGTCGTGTACGTGTTGTATGTGTTTTGTGGTTGGTGTCTGGCTTACCTTCTGCGCCGTACGCGTCCGTGCCTGTTCCGGTAGTAAATGTAGAATATTGGTATGATCGGGACGAAGGGATTCATGGTTGGTTCGTGTCGTTCGTCCTTCTCGTTGCTGCGTCTTCCTCGTCGCTTCGCGTCGTCCTCGCCGCTTCGCCTCGTCCTCGTCGCTGGCGTGTTCGTCTCGGAGCCGTGGATCGTGTTGTGGCGCGAATCGGAGCTTATGTGCGCCTCCCGGATGCTTTGACGTGCCGTGCGTAGGCGACGGGTTCGGCGCGTACGGAAAGCGCGATCGTACTCGCTCGGCCGGACGGAGCTGCATATTTCCTTCCGTGCGACTCGATTCGGGCGTTTCCGGATTCGCCTCGGTCGGGGAACAGGACCTGGTTTGGGTGAGTACGGCTCGGCCGGATTCTTTGCTGTTGTGCGCATCGTACTTACTCGTTCGGTGTGCTGTACGGATCGGTCGGGAAACAGGCTTTCGCATGGCTTTTTTCCCAACCGAATGGTATTGGGTGCGCCTCCGACCGAGATCGGAATCGGCCCCAATGTGTAAAGTATTTATACAGCACTCAAACAGTAATAAAGTTAAGATATAACATACGAAAAATTCAAAATCAATTTTGAAAATTAGAGCAAATTTTCATAAATAAAATGACACCAAAACAACAAAAATGCAATCAGTGGAACCGGAGCTATGAATTTTGAAAGCTTCAGGTGAAACTAGCGCCAAACAGCACAAAACACCATTCGCAGGTATCGGGTCGAGCTAGACCGGGTCAAAGTCCCAACTTCAGGCTGACAGCAATGAAGTGTGTGTTGGATATAGGGGCCAGGTTCGTCCTGCTGAAGAGTTGTACCTTTTGTCCTTGATGTGAGGCCTGTGCAGCATGGCTCAACGAGACTTCATGTTGTTAAGCATCTGATTTGTGAAGCTTTCAGCTGTTAAGCAGGGCTTTGTGGGGCTGTGTTTCACTCAGATTCGGTTCTGGTGAAGACTTCAGTTCAGAGAGGCATGGCTTGGCAGGGCCCTGTGTTACTTCACGTTGGATCTGATGGAACCTTCAGTTTGGCATACAGAATTACACACTGACTCCAGCCAAGGATCCAGGACCTTGAGAACAACACTTGGGGGTCAGGACTCAATCCCACAGAGACCAGCAGAGTTGACCTGATTAGGTCCAGATGGTATTGGTCAGCTGAAAAGCAGGGAGGGCATCTGAAATTTTGTTGTGTCCCTGTAGCTCAAACAGGATTTTGAATTACAATTCAAATCGCTGCTGCAGATGACATCAGCATAACTCTGGACTTAGGAAACATGGCAGCTCTCATCATCCTGGAATTCTTATCACCATTTGACACAGTCTCCCACCCATCGTCATCCAATGGCTACACAACTTTTGAATCAAAGGACACACACTCTGATGGATCTGCTCATTCCTGACTGGAAGTCTCAGTGAGTCAGCCTGGCGCTGTACACTTCAAACTCCAGCGACCTAATCTGTGAAGTTCTGCATGGATCCTCCCTGAGCCTCAACACAGTGCCTCTGCTTTTGTGCCAAGCTACCAGAGGCTTAAGCACAGGTTTGTTTAGTGACTTTTTGTGGTTCACCCTGACAAGAATAGTGGTTGTTGCTTGAGAAGGGTTAACACCCCCCATCAACCAAAAATCCAATATGGTACACCAACATAATGGTTAAGTCGGATTTTATTTTATATCACTATTTTGGAAATTGCACTTTTAGAAAGTAGTTGTTTTTGAGCCTAAAACCAAAATGCTTTCCTGCCACTGTCCAGCTGTCACATGACCCCTGATGGCGCCCTGTGGTGAGATGTGTATTACTCCTATAGAGTGAACTGAGGGCTCTAGGTGCGGGGAGGGGGTCTTCTCCCTTAATAGGATGGCCTGGGGCTGTGCCAGCCCCTTCCTGAGATTCAAAGGATGCCTACCTTGCTAGTGGCAGATGGATTTCACACCTATGCCTGCCTCCCTTCTTTTTCTTTAGTCAGGCTGGCTCCAAACTCAGTGAGAGGTGAGGAACTGACCAGAACTGGTTTAGTCAGTGGACACAGGCTTGACACCCACCCACAGGCTGGCACTGGGCATAAATGTGGACCCACAGATATCACCTCAGAACAATATTTGACCTGTGAAGAATCAAAAGAAGGACTTCCATGCTGTCTCAAATATGAGGAAAGGCTGGAACAGCTTACCTTGAACCCAGGACCTCAGAAATGACTCCAAGGGTCAGGGGTACCTACAGGGACACAACAAGGTTCCAGGTGCCTATTCCTACTTTCTAGCTGACTAGTCCCAACTGGACCTCACCTGGACCCCTAATGCTGGCCTCTGTGAGAGTGAGTCCTGATCCCCAAGTACTGTCCCCAAGGTCCTGGACCCTTCATTGTGGACAGAGCATAATCCTCACTGCCTAACTGCAAGCTTCACCAGTTTCGACGTAAAGCATTGGAGCTGAGCAGCACCCAATTGACGACTTCACTGAACTCTACACCAAGCAGCATGCAGGTGACACCAACAATCTTTGTGGATGGCTTCACCACGCCCGATGCCAAGCAGCCTCTGATCGACTCCAAGACCTCGCACAGAAGCTCCCCATCGTCATTGAACCATTATTTGGATCCAGATCGCCCTGATGACAATTTGTTGATGACCACTTTTTCTCCATAAAACTTTATAAGTCAGAAGGTAATCTTTCCATCAGGATGAACCTGGTCCTGGTATCCAATTGGCGATCCATCACTGTGGGCCTTAACTTTTGACTTTGGCATTGTCTAGCGCAACCATATGCCCGCTGTTGGTGCTCAGGGCATAGGACTTTTTGGCGACTAAGTTTTGTCATTTTGCTGTCATTTTATTTATTAAAATATTCTCCATTTTTCTATTTTGATTTGGGATTTTTCTTGAGTTGTGCTTTCACTTTATTACTGTTGGGTGCTGCATACATTTTTATTTTATTTATTTATTTATAAAGTTTTCCATAGCGCAAACATGATCCTGAAGGATATCAGAGTGCTTTACAAAACGAAGGACAAAAATCCAATATCGACATCAAGTAAGAATACACAACAGGAATAATCACATAATACCCAGACAATCGAATCAAGGAGAGTAAAACAATAAACAGGAATATAGCAGGCTAGGAGGGGGGGGCACACAATGCAGTAAAGGAGAGCAGCAACAAATGATGGTACAATGGTTGTATGATCAATGAATTCGAGCCGGAGAAACCTAGACCCAATTAAGGTAAGAATTTGTTCATTAGGAATCTTTTGGCTTCCAATTTGAAAGCAGTCGTTGAAGAGATTCTGCGTACATCCGGTGGAAGAGAGTTCCATATCTTTGGGGCAGCTCCGGAGAAAGCTCGGTGACAAGTTCTCTTTTTGCTAAGGATGAGTGGTTTCAGGAGGAAAGTGTCTGCACTTCTTGAGGCTCTCCCACCACAGGATAAATCAAGCTTTTGCGCTAGGTACCTGGGAGTATTGAGATGCAGGGCTTTGTGTGCCAGAACGGCAATCTTTAACTGAATTCGAGCTTCGTAGGGCAACCAATTGAGAGATTTTAGGACTGGGGATATGTGCTCATTTCGTTTGGTACCTGTGACCAGTCTGGCCGCAGCGTTCAGTGATGCCCTTAGTGGAGCCAGGGTGTATTTGGGAAGACCACAGAGCGTAGCACTGCCGTAGTCTAGCCTTGGCAAGACCAGTGCTTGAACCACCTGCTTGAAATCCTTTTGTGGAAGGAATGGTTTGATATTTCTAAGTGTCCTCATCAAGTGATTAGCTCCCTTACACACATTGCTGATATGATTTTTCATATTCTGTGCTTGTCCAGTGTGATACCGAGAGATTTGGCTGAGTCTATGATGAGAGGGGTGCAGTTGAAAGCAGTGAGGTGAGTCAACCAAAGGTCTAGCTTGGGGATGTGATTCGGAGGAGAGATGAGAAGGAATTCAGTTTTGGAGGTGTTGAGTAGGAGATGGTTCTCAGTTAACCAATTTTGAGTAGACGTTAGGGTAGTGTTGAGCGAGATGATGTTATCCGGGGATGAGATTTTCAGATAAAGTTGTGTGTCGTCTGCATACATATGGAAGAGAATGTTCGTGGAATTTAGTGAATTAGCTAGTGGTTCCAGGAAAAGGTTGAAGAGGATAGGAGATAGGGCGGACCCTTGGGGGACACCCATGAGTACTGGAGAGGGCTGGGAGAGGGAGTGGTTTGCCTAGACTCTTTGTGATCTGTGTTGGAGGAAGGACGAGAACCATTGTAACACCCGACCCGAGAAACCCATCCTGTTCTTCAGAATGGATAGGAGGTTGTCATGATTAACCGTGTCGAATGCGGAGGAAAGGTCAAGGAGGATTAGAAGGCAGGAATCATTTTGGTCAAGCATTTTTAAAATGTCATCCTTAACGTGCGTGAGAGCCGATTCGGTTCTGTGCCCCTTCCGAAAGCCGGATTGATGCTGGTCAAGGAGTTGGAAATTCTCTATGTGGGCACAAAGTTGGGATTGTACGCATTTTTCTAATAGTTTGGGTAGGGTGGGGATGTTGGAGATAGGGCGGAAATTATTGAGGTCGGTTGTATCTGCGTTAGGTTTTTTTAGTATATGTGACACCTGAGCTGCTTTAAGCCTGAATACTTTGTGCCAAGCTACCAGAGGGTCAAGCACAGGTTTATTTAGTTACTTCAGTGGTTCACCTCGAAAATCTGTTGATCATTATTTGATGTGGGTTCTCACCCCCTTCAACTAACACTCCTATTACTTACTCTGGCTATTAAAAATTGTTGTCTTGGGAGGTTCTCAAAAGGTTATGAGCCAGATGCAAAAATTTTACACATCACAAACCCTCTGATTTGCTAAATCACAGGGTTTGCAACCAGTAAAAACCTTTTTTAATGTTCTAAACTAATTTAGTGATTTGAAAATGTTTCAGGTGTAGTAGGCAGTGGTGCAGAGGACCACTGCCTGCTGTAGATTTTGAAAACAGAAACCTTTTTTTTTCCAGTCGAGCTGCTTTAACAAAAATACATTTTGAAATACATTCACAGGGATGGTGATCTGCTGTCCTTTGCAGTTCACATTCCCTTTGACGGTTGCCAACCAGAGGGAGTCACAATTTGCAACTGACCAAATGAATATTAAAATGACAGGTCATTCTGTGACATCCTCTAGTTCCTTACAAATTGCCTCTAAATTAAGCCTGAATACTTTGTGCCAAGCTACCAGAGGGTCAAGCACGGGTTTATTTAGTTACTTCAGTGGTTCACCTCGAAAAACTTTTGATCATTATTTGATGTGGGTTCTCACCCCCTTCAACTAACACTCCTATTACTTACTCTGGCTATTAAAAATTGTTCTCTTGGGAGGTTCTCAAAAGGTTATGAGCCAGATGCAAAAAGTTTTTACACATCACAAACCCTCTGATTTGCTAAATCACAGGGTTTGCAACCAGTAAAAACATTTTTTTTATGTTCTAAACTAATTTTGTGATTTGAAAAGGTTTTTTCGAATCACTGATTTGGTTTAGTAATGATTATCGATTTGAAAATCTGTAAGAGGTGTGTTTGGGCGTCCAGTCTAAACTGCGAATCAGTAGCTCATGGATCAATTCCAGTAGCAAAATAATGGCCAGTTAACAACTGCCAAGTGGCAGTGGTAAGTGATTTGCAAAGGGCCTCCTTTGGATCCCTCCCCTTCAGAAATCATAGTGGCAGCTTCAGGTGTAGTAGGCAGTGGTGCAGAGGACCACTGCCTGCTGTAGATTTTGAAAACAGAAACCTTTTTTTTTCCAGTCGAGCTGCTTTAACAAAAATCCATTTTGAAATACATTCACAGGGATGGTGATCTGCTGTCCTTTGCAGTTCACATTCCCTTTGACGGTTGCCAACCAGAGGGAGTCACAATTTGCAACTGACCAAATGAATATTAAAATGACATCCTCTAGTTCCTTATTTGTTGAACTGACTTGTTAGTACATAGGGCCATTTTCAAAATCAATTATTATTAAAAAAAAAGTTGATGCGCAATGGGCAACTGCTTTTTGGGACAAGCACAATAGTACATCTGACCCATGTTCTTTGATCACTGCAACTGTGATGTCAGGGAAGGTGGAAAACTCCCTCAGCCAGCTTAGAACTTGGTAAAGGAAAAAAAAAGCATAATTTGCTATTCTGCCAATTTTTAAGGGAATAAATGTCTATGGAGTACTTTAGAAGCGTTAATGTTAATATTGTTTGAATTTGTATATTGGAAATTGGCAAATTTTTGTTTTAATGCCACATTTACTCCATTGTTAACATCTGTTTTTTTTTAAGGGTTGCCTCCTTCTACAGATGCAAATGTACCTTGTGCTATTTCATATTCCATACATTATGATTCTAATTATTATTACTACTACTACTACTTCTACAACTATTACTACTACTATTAATAATAATGATTAAATAATAATAATAACGACAACAACAATAATAAGAATAATAATTGTGATAAGATGCCCCTTTTTGCGTGGTCACCAGCATTTTTTGCTGTATTTTATTGCTAGTTTTTAGACTCAGCACCAGTAGTGGCTGCTGGGGAACATGCAAAGTGCGCATGACTGTTTGATCGGGCCAAGACGGCCGGCTGAGCAGTCATGCCAACTTTAGAGTGTGCAAACCATTCTTGCCCCTTCTCTGCGGCCGGCACAGCCTCGCCCCGCCCGCACCTTTACAGCACCAGAGAATAGTGAAAAATAAAATAATAACATTGTTACTATGATTTTATTTATTTGTGGGGCGACGCTCCTCCACCTTAGCGGAAGAGCCGCCCCTGCTCAGCACATTGGGGCACTGCAGCCCAGTGCCCAGTATATATGATCTGTCCTCTAAAACATGTAAAAATTGTCTAATCCCTAACTGGTATACCTGCCTCGCTTGTAAGGCCTTAAGTTATGCTGCAGAAACTGCACTCTTGGCATGGAAAATTAAATGTCAACTGTAGACTGCAGCATACATTCACTAATGTGACAGGAAAATATGGCTTCAGGTCAACCATTTTAGCTTGACTGCTACAGTTTAAACCTGCAGCCCAACGTATCAAAATAATCTGTTTGACCAGGGAAAAACCTTCCTTTTAAATATTAATGTCACCCCTATGTATGCTTTATAGCCTACAAGGTAGGGTGCATGGTATTTAAAAGTGGGACATGTAGAAATTTAATGTTACCATGTGACAAGCACCCACAAGCTATTTTCATGATGGAAGACTCTATCTGTCCTATGAGTAAAATTAAGTAGAGATTAAAATATAAATTCTGCTATCTTGGGTTTGGGACCAGGTAGAAAAGTTATTCAACCGCTATTTTTAATATTTATTTATAGTTCCAATCTAATGGCAAAGGTACAGTTGAATAAATATTTAGGAAATGTAACTTTTAAAAAATTACCTTTACCCTGCCTGAGGCTCCTGCAGGCAGATTTGCTTTAGTACGAGAGAGCTGCCCAGCCAATACTTAACCTCAATGAGGAGTGAAAACTGCTCCTAGAGAAGAAACAATGGCCTGGCCGTGGGAAGTATTTTACTTCCCAGACCAGATAGACCAGTTAGGTAGGGCCCAAGAAATTCATTAACTTGTAAAGGGCCTACTATTTCACATGTAATGTAATGCGAGACCTGGGGAAGGCAAACCTATGTTCCTCAAGCCAGGCTGGCTCCAAAACCAGTGGGAGTGATGCTACTATTCCCAGAACCAGTTTTGGGTGACCACAAAGGAGAGGGCTATTCATTGCCCTAGGCCCACCTCTGGTTGGGCACACAGGCTCTGCACACAGAAGAAAGGGTTTTACCATACTGGATTTTAGGAATAATGTTTATTGTGGGGTTGTTTGTAGTTGGGAAACAGGAACTGCTAAAAATAAATCATAAAGGATTGCCCTTTGTAACAATTATCCCATTGGTAAGGGATCGGACAGGAGTCACCCTGACCCACTAGCTAGTGCCAGCCATACATGTGGTACACAGGCACCCTTCTCAGAACACGTTCTGGACCTTTTGGAACAGAAGAATGACTGTACCTGCTGTTGGAGACCTGTGAGGAGAGCTGAAGGACTAGACCTGCTCCCACTTCGACCCAGGACAAGGAACTGGACTCCAAGGGTCAGGTGGCTGATCTCCTGTGCGGCTACAGGGACACAGAAAGCTGCAAGTGGCCTTTTCCCTGAATCGACCAACTGACCAGTAGCAACTGGACCTGGAATTGACCTTGCTGTTGGCCTCTACTAGAGTGAGCCTTGACCCCCAAGTTCTGTTCCCGAGACTTCTCATAACAACTCTGAAAAGGTGGAACTTAGAAAAGCTTCCAGAGCTCCGGAGGACTAGGAACAACCACCCAAGCTAATCCGCCCAAGGCACGATTTTGCTGGGCTGAACAAACAGGTTTCTCTTGCTTGGAGCCTGCTCCGCAGCACCAAATCTGTTTCAGTGGCCCTTGGCAAGAAGGTATCCGGTCTCATGGAACTCATTGTCGGATTCAGCTTGAAACCTTGTCCTGCTGATGGACTCTGACCTCTGAAAAAGAGACTTAGGGCCTGATTTAGATATTGGCGGTACTTTCACTGTCCCTCTGCAGCGGCAGTTTCAAGTACTCCGTCGAGTCAACAGAGTCCCACCCGCCATATTTAGATGTGTGCAGTCTCTGGTAGCTCCATCACCATCAAGCCGGATGTATTCTGCTGAGCTGATTTAGATGTCCCCATTGTGCTGGCGTTGTCCTGGCAGGGGGGTTCCTGACAGAGTGAGTCCCTGATGGATTGGAGACTGGTAAGTACAACTTATTTTCGTGTCAATACACATATATGTTGTGTTTGCCTCAAAAACATATGTAGGTAATGAGCTTTGACTCTTTTTGTTACATATTGCATGCCACACAAACAACATACAGACGCTATTGAATGCACACCCACAGGCACCACAAGCACAGTACCCCCAAGCATCACAACAACCATATTTTTTCCTAAGTGCCAATACAGATGTGTCCAGTTTACCCTAATAAGTAGGCAAATTAACCCTGCTGCATTACACATTAGAAAATATTGTATGTAAGAGCAATACATGAGGCTACAGCAATTGTCAACACCCGATTCATAGTAAGATGATTGCAACAGTTTCTTACCTTAGATCCTGGTGACAACGGAGTAATTTGGCCTTGTGGTGGAGTCATAGCAACAAAGAAGGGATCTGGATAATGGGGTTTAAGATGGAAACGGAAGTGGAAAATACTTAATAAGGTACGTTCTTACTGCATTTCCTTCCATTCCGCCAACATAAAGTAGGAGGTATTCCTGCCACAGTTGCCTCGACGGAAAGCCATTTCATGATTAGCGCCGCGGTCATCTTGGCTGGACTTCCGCCGACAGTCACTTCGGCCTATGGCACCATAGACGCGGGTGAGAATTCGTGGCAGAGTGGGCGGGACTCTGGTGGTCTTTCGTCCATGGACCCACCAACATCTAAATTGAGCGGGCAGACCGCCAAGTTGGCGGGCGGCCAATCCGTCGAAAAAGTGACGGTGGGACCATTACTGCCAAGATCTAAATCAGGCCCTAAGTTCGAATGTAGAAATCTTGACCGAGAAAAGGTGCCAAAAGTATCCAACTGACGCGGGGACATTTCTGTGCGTGAAGTTTGAATTTTCCCACTCAGAGGTTTTCCTACCAGAATCAATGGCTTCAGTGGGATCTTATTCAATGGCTAACAATGTTGAGAGGACTTCCTTGATTGCAGTCTGGAACCTTGCCCTACTTGAGGATTTTGACTTCCATTTCAGAGACTAAGGGGCCGATTCCGATCTCGGCCGGTAGGGCTCCGAATCGGATTCGGCTTTACCGGATCCGATTCGGAGCCCTATTTCCCGACCGAATCGTACGTGCGTCCGGGCGAGCGAGTACGATGCGTGCGCTCGCGAAATCTCCGACCGACTCGTTCGCAGGCCCCGACCGCTCCGACCGACTCGCACGGGGACGACTCGCACCATGCAATGGAGTCGTTCCCCGGCCGGGTAAGTACGATGCGCACCTCGACCGCTCCGACCGACTCGCGCAGTCCGGCTCCAAGGAGCGGTCGGAGCCACACTTTGGGGGCTGGGTCGGACCCCCCTGGAAGCGTAGGCACGCGAGTCGCACACAGGGGGGACCCATGGGTCCCCCCTACACGTGCATGTACGGCGCGACCCACATCGACGCGAACACGCTGTAGGGGGCGCCCTTGTTCGCGTCGTGCCCATTGAGTCAATGGGAGCCCGTGTACGCGTCGTACGACTGGCTCCCATTGACTTCAATGGGAGTCCGACCGAATCGAGTCCAATGGCATACGTGCGCATCGTACTCGTTCGGTCGGGCTGCTAGGGTCCGATTCGGTCGGGAATTTCTCCGGGTCCGGCTCGGTCGGAGAGATTTCCGGCCCGAATCGGAATCGGCCCCTAAGTTCCAAGGTAAAACCTACGACTGGGAACTTGGTTGATGTATCCAATTCCCATTTCATCGCGGTCGACCTAAAATTGCACCTAGGACCCACTCTACTGTGAACATAGATTATAATTGGCACTTAGTGTTTTTGGTGCTATTTTTCCTTAAATTCTTCTAAAATTCATATTTCCTGTTCTCCTTATTGGATTTTTGTTGTTTTGGTGTCATTTTGTTTATTACATTTACTGTATTGTGTTGTGCTTGTGACTTTTTAGCTGTTTTGTTACTTCTAAATACTTTACACATTTTCTTTGAGTTAAGCCTTTTTGCTCTGCCATAGATATCAGGAGCTAAGGTCAGGTTTAAATGACTGAATACTTAGACTGAACCGTTTGAACAGATTAGTGACTTTATTATTTGCGGTGGACTTCTATCCACCCGAATTAATAATTCACATAATAATAATAATATTTTCAATAACATACTGGTGCCTTTATTATGAGTGCCCACTTAATTTTGATGGGGCGAATATTTACTGAACCCATCGCGTTATGATATTTGCCGGAACAACATAGATTTGTTTACTTTCAGAAATTTTGCCTGCTGAAAGTAGATGATATCTCAGTGACATCCTGGGTTAAAATGAGGAATTAGTTGGAGAATCAGACCCAGAATTACTGATTTCCAAGGTAATGCTTATTTCTTAATAGGCTCTACCAGGCCCAAATCATAATGAGCTGGACTGAGGTTACAAGTACCCCTGTTTTGGTAACTCTGAGGTGAGGAAACATCATCCCATTTCCTGGGCCAATGACAACCTCAGAAGTAATTTGAAAGTCATCCCAAAGCTACTGAATGCCTTGCAATGCCATACTAAGGGTTTATTATATGCTGCAAAAATGACAAATAACAATATAATTATTGCATAGCTGGATTCTACAAGCAAGTTAAATTTTTTTGTTTGAAAGGTATATTTTGAGATTTCATTGGAAATATGTGTTGCTGCCAATGTGAGGTTGGAAATCATGGGTTTACGGTGCTGTATGTTGGAACTCCATTTAGTTTCCTTGTGGTTCAATGGTGGTGCACTCTTATCAAAAAAACAACTTTCATGCTTTTTTGTTTGGCATGCCTCTATTTGTTAATGAAGTGTCAGAAAGAATGTTGTCAACTATATGAAATCCATCTATTTCTTCATTCAGCTGGGGGATGATCAGGGCTGTTCAAGTGCTTAGAATATCTACCTGTTTTCAGTAGGCTGAAGAATGTGTTGGGTTACCTGTTGTGATGCTTCTTTAGAATTACAGATGCAAGTAACTATTTTTTATTTTATATTTTCCCATGCATTATGTTCTATATGACGGTCCTTTTACGTGAATATGTGCAATGTTTCATTCTTTTGAGGTTGATGAGAATGTTCACAATCAGGGCCGAATTGGAAAACCAAAAGCAGCCCTGGCAAAAATTCTCAAATTTGTCTCCTCATGCTATTTCTCTCTTTTCATCCTCTCTCTTGTTCTCTCTTCTTTCTTACCTCCCTCTCTGATCACTTTCCCTCTTCCTCCCTCCTTCCTCTATCTCTGTCTGTCTCTTGAAGTCTACCCATACCTTCTGTAGTTAACTTTGGGGAGCTCGGGGAAAGTGGCAGAAGCACCAGGAGCAGCCCTGGGCTCTCAAAACCGGTCTCCTGGTGCTCCAGTCCCCCGGAGAAATGCCTGGTGAAATAAAAGGCATGTCCAACCCTGCTAACAATTGCATAGATCTGTGGCTGAGCAATATGTGTTTAGAAACTGTCATGCCTCCATCTAATAGAGTGTCATCGAAGGTTAAGAGCCTATTCCTTTAAAAGATAAGGACTGTAATACATTTAGTAAAAGTAAGGGCTCTCTTTCCTAAAGTGTGACGTTGCAAATATGTTTAAGGAAAGACAATTTCTGCAAATTCATTGAGGTTTTCAGGATGAGATCATTATGACAGAGAATTCTCCAACATCTTCCCAGCCAAAAAGAGCAGTGTCCATCATTTTGAAGAAATACCTTTTTTACAACATATTGGATGCCATTTGTGTCCTGAAGGCATGTAGTGTATATGCAGCACATTGTAGTCAAGATGCTTTTGTTGGTGCTTTTCTCAAAATAATTATTGTCATAAGCCTCGAAAAAATTATTATAGGAGATAATGTATATGTCAGGCTGGGGTCTTTCAAATACAGTCATCTAACTATCCTCATTGTGACTGTAAATGAAATAAGAATCAAATTAGAAAACAAAAAATCAATTTAAACTCAATAGATATTTGGCATGTACTTCATCATAATGAAAGCATTTTATTCTTTCAATCTGTTGAAAGGGTTGCGAGGACCAACATGCAAGAATTTCTTATTGTGCACCTGTCATTATTACTATTGACCAGGTAGCTGTACCAAATCAAATCAATGACACAGGCCCCTTAAATTATGAAAATAAAATGTCAAATATATTAATGAGGAAACATTTACTCATTATGATGTGGACTTATGGTTGATTGGTTTAGGGTCTTTGGTTTGGAAACTTTTTAAAGTTTTTCTTCATGGTAAAATTATTGACTATTAAATTCTATGTAAAGTTGTTTATACACAGATATGTGAGCATCTTTGAGTTTTAAAAATATTGCGACATGCTTTGTCAATTTTGAATTTTGAATTTTGATTGATCTAAATTTTGATTGATCTAAATGCGGAGTCTACACCACACAGAAGTAGACATACCTTTTTGCCTAGAGGTGAGAAACCAGGTAAACATTGGTCTCAGATGCTTAAATCACAAGCTCCTTTAGGGAAGCTGAATAAATGCTATAGGGGAGCAAAGGAATTAAAAAAAAACTTTGTTGAATTTCCAGATAGCTTTATACTCCAAAGGCGCCGATGCAGAAGAGAGTAATGTTGCGTGCTTTCTGGAAAGGACAGATCTGCCCAATCTATCTGAGGAAGATCATGACTTTATGTCAGATGATGTTTCAGAAACTGGCATCTTCAGTCAGAGTCATCCATTCAGGACGTTTTCCATTGCTTGAAGGATTCTCAGTAGAATTGCATAGAAAATTATCAGCCCATTAGCTGATCACAGATTACTCCAAAATATTACATACCAATAAAAATCATTGTGCAATAGATCTGACTTCGACTACATTATTTTGTAAATTGATTAAAGATTCCAATGAATGTAAACATTAAAGCCCCATTTCTCTGGTCAATGCCAATTTTAGGAGTTCCAGCACATGTATGTAAAATGGATGAAAAATATTCTGCCCAAATGGATTACTAACAGAAGCATTTAGTATAGCAATTTTGTCAGTCTGCTACTAAATCTTTAGTAAATAATACAGAATTAAATATGTTTATGGATACCTCCATGGCTCTGATCAGTCTGGATGAAGAGAAGGCTTTGATGGGGTCAAATGGCAATTGGCATATTTATTAAAGAGTTAATCACCTTTTATAGCAAACTCTTGAGCGGTCTGACTTCCCACAGCTTTTCCCAGATCATATTCAGACACTGTAGTCTGATGATTAAGGATATATAATGACTTACAGAACTTCGTATTATAAGTTCTTCATGATATATATGTAAGTGTTTCCGAGATAGGTACAGATTTAAATATTTGAAGAAAAATAAAAACTTGTGATCCTATCATTTTTCAAGAGCCCAACCCAGTTGCTAGGATGACTATTCATATGTACAGGATACATTCTGTTTAATGAAGGGCGGGATTGTAGGAATTACAACTACTCTTATTTTTCAAGAGCTAAAGAAAAGAGTAACCCATGATTTTCAAGACACCAGCAATTATTACCTAATGGGGATATCACATTAATGATACAAATCTCCATCATTTTGGTACCTGCATAAAGCACTTTGAAATGTTGTTCCAAGAACCAGCTGTGTACTTTTTGATGTAAGGTATTATAGAACTGTTTGTTTTGATTACAATTTGTATAAAAACAATTATCTGCTTAGGGAGTTGATATATTTTGAGTGAGTCAGACAATGCTCACATATCTTTAGTTTATATGATTCCTCCAAACTGTCTATGGGAACCTTCTCCTCTCAAATGTTAAGTCTATTGTTGCAGGGGATTTTTAATTAGCACAAAAGTATGTTTTTGGAGATCATGATTTTGTTTCCCCCATATTTATGTTTTTTTCTTATCTTTGCCCATCAAAAATCATATTATTAATTCAAAAAGTTATAAAACATTATACAACAATATCCATTATGAGAATCTTTACAGTTGGCCACTGATAGGGGTATGTATATTTGATTGCAATTCCATATTTGATCATTCAGGTTTGTTTATAAAGAACCATTCAAGTATTGGCCTTTTATTTTTATTTTATCTTGTATAAAGGTCCTTACTTGTCATGATGAAACCTTACAATTACTACAGGCAGAGATCAGTCGACACATAAAGGAGTTTTTTTTTACAATTAAATAATGTATTGAAGAAACAAGTCAATTGATTTAACATGGGCAACTCATTTGTCCTAATAAATGAACCTCCTGCCATAGTAAACGAGATACATCTGTAAAATATACTATGTTGTGCTTTTGAAAAATGCTAAGAACACAAATTAGTTCTTTTATGCTTTTTGTTATGTGTATTTTTGTATGATGGAATCGAATTGGAAGTAAAATGAATTATAAATGAATACATGCTATTGTATTATTGTTTAGTTGGCAGGAATGAATGCTACATGTTCATGTATTGATAATGTGGGCATTACTACTAGTGCACCACACATTCTTCAAATAACTAAATTAGAAACCAGACCCTACCTGGAAAAAACATTTTATATAGTTTTTTTAGTTTTAATGTTATGTTTTAACTGACATTTTCACCTAACTATAACGTCCCATTACTCTTTGTTTTTTTCAGTTAATTGCGAAGGTTTTATTAATCTAAAGTAAAATGTTATCAGAATTCCTAACTATAACATCACTTTCACCTATGTCTTTTTCCAGTGAATTTCTTTTTCTTAATGTAAAGTAAGATGTCCATTGCTGTGCACGGTGTGGGGTTGGGTGCCTAAATCCCCTCGCCTATGGCTGACTGACATGTAACAATATAAAGGGTGTCATTTTAAGTAGGGCAGACCTACTGTCTTTTCTCAAAGGGTCAAAACCACTGGCGTATGGTGCATTTTAGAAGTGGTGAGCCAGAAAGTGGAATATAAAGTTAAAGCGAACTTGAATCAAATATGGGGGGGCGTGGGGTGTGCAAGGGTGTTTTCTCCACTGAAAGAAAATTTGAGAAAAATGTATGCTCTCTCCCTGCAGTCATGTGGACACATTACTCCCCCAGTACTCACACTGGCACAACGCTCCACTTAACCAGCACTCACAGACACACACTGCTTCATTTATATTACACTTACACAAGCATACCACTCACCCTGCACTAACAATGGCACACCACTCATCAAGGGCATTCACACCACTCATGAACTCAAGAGGCATGCTACTCATCCAGTGTAATCATACCGTCACCCAGCTCACTCTGCGCTCACACAGGCACACTATTCACAACACTGTCACAGGCACACCCTTCACCCTGCACTCATACAGTCTCACCACTCACCCAGTTGACTCTCATTAATCACCCCGTACTCATACATGGACATCGCTGACAGTGCACTCATGCAGTTACACAACTCCCTCTGTGCTCACACAGGCACATCCTCCACCCTACATCCATAGAGTCACACAGGCTCATCACTCACCCTGCACCTACTCACAGACCTACTCACACCGACTCACAGACCCACTTAGGCACTCGCACACCGACTCACAGACCCACTCAGACACTCTCACACTGTATCACAGAACCACTCAGACACTCACATACCCACTGACAGGCCAGCCCAGACACTCTCACACCCACTGACAGACCCACTCAGACACTTATGCACCCACTCACAGGCCCACATAGACACTCATGCACCCACTCAGAGGCCCACTCAGAAACTCACACCCACTTACAGACCGACTCATACACTCACATACCCACTCACAGACCCACTCAGACACTCATGCACCTACTCAGACACTCTCATACCCACTCACAGACCCACTCAGACACTCTCGCACCCAATGATAGACCCACACTGACACTCACACTCGTGTACCCACTAAGAGACCCACTTAAACATGATCACACCCACTCACAGACCCACTCAGACACTCACACACTCACTCATAGATCCATTCAGACACTGAGACACCCAGTCACAGACCCACATAGACACTCACATACCCACTAATAGGCCCATTCAGACACTGAGACAGTGACTAACAGACCCACAGAAATACTCACACACCCACTCACAGACCCACTCAGACACTCACACACCAACTTACAGTCCCATTTAGATATTTACACACCCACTCACAGATCCATTGAGACACTCACACACCCACTCATGCACATAGTCAGCTTTTTCTTCAGAAGATGGAGTGGTTCTAAAAGGAGCTGCTTCTTTTAGAGAGTTTTTTTAACACTTATATTTCTTTGTTGGAGGGTTTTTTTCAAAAGCAAAACTAAACATGGAAGAAAAGGGGATGATAGATAGGAATTAGGAAAAAGCAACATGCTTCAGGTTCCAGAAAAGATAAACTGGGATAAAAAAAAAGAAATTAACAATGATGACTGTTGATTGCATCAATGTAGGCAGCCACCAACATTGTATTTAATCCCACAGACATGTGGTATTTAACACAGTGTGCAATAATGGTCTTCAGATTTGCACACACAGCTGGAACGGTGATCATATTACCTGCAGAAGGTTGTCCATGGTTCTGCATCTGCTGACTTCTCCCGCATTATTCAGCTGTATGTCCGTTCATGAATTGTCTGCAGGTGTTTCAACATGGAACTTGTCCCATGTGAATATTTGTTTGCAGTGGCACGGGACAGCTGCTCCCTGCAGATAGCACACTGCATAAATCAGGCAGTGACCTTTTTCTCACCAGATGGTGTGATGAAATATTTCCATACTAGACTTTTTTTTTTTGGGTGGTGGCATATCTTCATCCTCTTCCTCAACAACTGCAGGATCTTTATGCTCCAATGACGACATTGCTGCAGTCATTGCCCCTTCTTTTGTTCCTCTTTTTGAAAATACACACAAAAGCACTGATTGAGGTTCTCTATGTTTCTCTATATGGAGGCAAAAGAGAAATAACTTATTATGGGTTTGGTCCTCATCTATCCAATAAGAAGCTGAGGTTTGGGTTTGTCATCGGGTAAATTCGTGGATCTAGTCCGTAGATTCACAAATCTGTGGAGCCCGTTAAAAAGCTAACTGTTCAAAAACAGATAAAGGGTGCCATATATATAGATAAACATATAAATATGTTCACACTAATGTGAATAATGAAAATAGAGGGATGTATACATATAAAATAATTTGTTTAATTTTTGATGAATTCGCGAATTCATTCCGATCACATGATCGAAATAAAAAACCATAGAGTACCTGTAATCGCGACTTTCTTTATGGCGCTGCGGAGGATCCGTGGAATCATAAAAATATCAAAAGTAAATAAAACTTGTTTTATTACATTTAGAAAAGTATTACATATTTTACATTAAGTACATTTGTTATATATAACTTTTAAAGTCAATAAAGTATATTTCTTTGGAAAAAAATTGTACATTTAAAAAAAACTACTAAATTAAATATGAAAACGAGATTGAAGTACACATTTGTACAAAAAAAAAAACAAATTCACTGAAAAAAACCAAACAGTACAGGGACGATATAGTTTGGAAATAGAATGAAGAAAAAACTTTAAAATTCACTAAAAAAATCAAATGTTACAGGGACGTTATAGTTAGGAAATAAAATTTAAAAAACCTTAGAAATTCACTGAAAAAAACAAAGGTTACAGGGATGTTATAGTTAGGAAATAAAATAAAAAATAAAAACTTAGAAATTCACCAAAAAAACAAAGGTTACGGGATGTTATAGTTTGGCTCAGATTTTACACGCATACAACCATAGAAATTCAGCAGTTGTAGTTACCTGAGCTAACTATAACTTACGCCCCCACAATGCACTGCTTATGACCTCACATATTACATCACTCATGACATGGTCAGTGACATCACTGATGACATCTCAAATGACATCACTGATGACATTATCCAGTGAGTGTAAGCATTTGGTAGATGTTTCTGAGACAAAAAAAGACACTGGTTGCCCTGGGTGGGGTCTCTAAGATAACTTTAACTTGCGCCCTCGCCATGCACTGCTAATTACGGCACATATCACGTCAATCATGACATCTTCTTTTACATCATTGATAATATCACTGCAACATTTGCAATTAAATTATTGATGAGAAAACTGTGGCCAGTTCCTACAGCGAACCCCCACATGCAGCCAACCCATAACTGTGCACGGGCAAAGGCCATGCACAGTGGGGGATGGGACACAAGGCCTGGCCAACCCCAGTAAAGGGAGTCAACCCCACACTGTGCAGGGCCTTTGGCCATGCACGGTGGGGGGTTGGCCACACAGCCTGGCCTACAGCAAGGCTACGCGGCCAACCCAATGCTGCGCACAGCCTTTGGCCGTGCATGGTGGGGGGATACCCACAAGGTCTGCCCGCAGGCCAACCCCCACAAAGGCAGCCAAACCAACACTGCATATGGCCTTCTGCCGGGGTTGACCGCAGGGCCTGGCCCTGGGGACCCATCCCACAGAGCCTTTTTTTTAAAGGGAGGAGGGCAGAATAGGCCCCCTCCCGAAACATATTATGGCACTGGGGACCCCCATCCCCAGGGCCATATATATTTTAAAGAGAAGAGGGCCCCATGGCCTTCCTCCCCGAATGTATTATGGCCCCGGGGACCTCATCCCCCAGGGTCATAAATATTTTAAAGGGGAGGGGGCCGCATGGCTCATTAGGCCCTTGGGACCCCCATCCCCCAGGGCAGTGATTTTTTTAAGAGAAGGGGGACCGTGCAGCCCCATCCTTGAGCCTTGTTATGCCCTGTGGACCCCATCCACATGGCCTGATTTTTTTAAATAAAGGGGAGGGGGCTGAGCTTCCCCCACCCTGGGTCATATTAGGCCCTGGGGACCCCATCCCCAGGGCCTTTTTTTAATTAAAGGGGAGGGGGACACGCAGCCCACTACCTAAGCCTTTTTAGGCCTTGGGAACCCCATCCCCCAGGGCCTATGTTAAGGCTTGCAGCCCCCCTCCCTGAGCCATTATCAGTCCTAGGGAGTCCATCCCCGGGGCAGTACTATTTAAAGGAGGGTGCCCTTGTGCCCACCTACAGCTCCCACCGTACATTCATTGTGGGCCGAGGGGGGAGTCATAAGGGGCCCATCCATGGCCATAGCTGGCTCTCCGCATGCAGCAGGAGCCGGCATTGCTCCTGCCCACAAGGAACACCTACTAATGCCGTTCCCCTGCAGGCAGGAGCAATATTTTGATCTGTTTCCCTGCCCGCATCAGTACGGGCAGGAAAACAGATCAAAAGTCACCTCACAGCGGCAGGGAGCATTTTTAAAGCTGAGAGCAGACTTGGTGTTTGCTCCCACTTGGCAGAAGTTTTGAAAATACTCCTGCCAAGGGAAAGCAAACACAGGTTTCCCTGCACATGCTGGTGCAGGCAGGGAAACCACTATGTCCCAGGGGTGGGCTCCACAATGACATATCATGTTAGCTGACCCCGGGGAATGAGGTCCCTGGCCATTAATCACTAAGGGAGGGGGTCCTTAAAGTAAGCCGACCCATGGGTGGGTTCCTCAGAGCCTTTAATGGCTCGGGTGGGGAGCCTTGTCACCCCCTCCCCATATTAACTCATTTCGGCCCCAGCGTTGAGCTCCCTGGGCCCTCCGGAGTCCTCCCTCCCCATATAAACTCATTTTGGCCCCGGGGTGGGTTCCCCAGGGTCCTTAATGGCTCGGAGAGGTGGGCCACACAGCCCCCCTCCCCTTTATGAATACAGCCCTGGGTGGGGGCTTCCCATGGCATAAACTTAATAAATGCGGTCCGTTTCGTTTTTTCCTATACCGCAGGGGTCCTGTGGGACTGAGGCATTTTTTGCTGATTTTTGTTTTGTTTTTTGGCTCTGGGTCCCCTCCCATGGGGCCTAGGGGCTCAGAGTATCTCTACCCAGTCCCTTAGTCTTGTAATGGCTGCCAGCAACATTTTCTCATGTTGCTGGCAGCCAATCAGAATGCTCGCTCAAGTGGGAGTCTGACTCCCTCTGGGAGCGAGATGGACCAAGGGAATAAAGTTCCCTGGGCCAATCAGAACTCTCCATTTTTAAATTGCCGCTACCGTGAGAATTTATTAAGCCTCTTACGGACCCAACCATCCAGATATACAATTATTTTTGGCCCTTAATTTCTCAAAAACGACTGAACGGATTTACAGTAAATCACAAAAAGCACAATCTGCGAACCAAGATCTAGCTTCCTGCCAGATTTGGTGTAATTCAATTCCATGGGGATTTTGTGTTTTGGGATTGCCCTTTTTTCTTAGCCCCCACTTGTCAGTTCACCCCAAACATTCTATCCACAAACTAGTCAAAAAGTAGAACCTTTCTGGACAGTTTCGTGGAGATTCAATAAGCAGTGCCAAAGTTATTAGCAACACAAAAACGCTTTTCCTATGGAACTGCTGACCTAACTATAACTACCTAGTAGCGACCGCCATTAGGTAATATATTATTTTATATATATATATATATATATATATATATATATATATATAATTTTTTAAATATATATATATATATATACATATACTTTAATGCACTAACTGAAACTTGCGCCACCATTATGCACTGCTTATGACCTCACATATTTACATGATGCGACGGAGTACCAACTCCACCAAACTCTAAATCAGCCCCTATGTCTCTCACCATTCCATAAAAATCATATTTCTTATTTGTGCCTCTTCCTCTGCAGCCAAGGCATGCTACAAAGCAAGTAGAAAATGTGAATTCCATCCCAGATTTTCATGCTCCCTGTCTCTGGAGACTTAGGGCCTTCTTTCGGATTTCGGATATCCTATTCGTCTTATTACAAGTGTCATTGAATATGATGCACTTTTAATACAGCAGATGGGAAATCTGTCACATTTGTGTAACCCATCCGCCAAACTCTAAATCAGACCGTTAATTCTAAAACATTTAAATTTAAATTTTTTACAAATATTTCCTGAATCATGAAGGAGAGTTTTGTAATGACAAATTATTGATTTTGTTGGAATCGGGTAGAACCTTGAGCAATCTAAAAGATTTCTGGAGTTCTTTATATGCAGCTTAATATCAAGCAGCAACTTTGGTGCATTCCTCAGCTAATGCTTTACAGTGGGTTAGCCTGCACCTGCTCCTGGATGAAAGGTCCCTCGAGTACTACACCAATTCCTTTGCCACTATAATGTGGTAGATGCTGCATTAAAATTTCAGGACTGCAAGCACCCGAATGTGATTAAAGAACAACAGACCTACATTAGTGACTTACTACTGACATAAAACAACTTGAGATATCTCTAATTACCGTAGGTACCCAGTGGGTGGCTACACTCACATGCTTAAACATGACTCTTGTGCTCCTTTAAGTGTGACCGTGGCAGCTTGAATTCAGAATTTTGGTACCATGCTTCCACCACAAACTGTTTAACTGTATTGTCTTGATTAGCTTTTGTATGGCCACTATCAAATATGTGCATGGGCAAAACTAAGCTGTATGACCAATGTGGCACAACATTTTATGGTTAAGATATTTACACAGGGCCAATCCCAATGGAGGTGTAATTGTTAGCGTTGTTAATTATGTGCTTTTCTTATCAAGGTGCTGTTTTCAATCATACATTGATCATCCTTTATGCTGGATAATATCCATGTAATTGTGGCACGCGTGGAGGTTTTTTCCTATCTAATATAAGGTGCTTGCGGACACAGAAAGACAATGCAAAATGACTTGCGTCATGAGTAGCCACCAACTATTAGGTTATTGTTTTAGACTGAAGACAACTGCAGACATCAAAGTGCAGTAAAACAAAAAACAAGGCAAGAGGGCTTTTATCTAAGTGTACCCAGGATCTGAAACGACATCCCTGTGTCAGGACATCAGGACTGCCCACACTCTGCTCCAACCCTGCTCAAATTGAGGAAAGAGCTGAAGACACACTACAGAACAATATATCATGATGCAGTTACAGTCTACTTTCACTCTTAGAAATCAACTACCCCTCAATTATATGTTGACTGTGTCTTTGCCTTGGACCGTGTACAACACTCCATTGCTAGGTTTGCATCATATAAAAACCACAAATATACGCTCATAAATAGATACATTTTTTCATCCTAATCCCACTCTATGATGTCCCCCAGTGACACTGCCACTCTCAGTAAGAGACTTACCACACGAAACTCTTGCAGTACTGATGGTTTTCCTATCCTTGCAGACACTGCTTGCTTGTTAAGGTATTTGATGGCAACATGGACTCCCTGAAACAAATATTCCAAAAGTTAAAAGAAGATGAAGGGACCCACCAGTGCTAAACCTATATAACAAAAAAATACTTTTATTGCATGTGGGCAGCGGGTCTATTATAGTGTTACTGACAGATGAATTTTAGATAGTTTTACCCTCAAATGTACCAATTACATATTACATCACCTTAACTTTCAGGTTATTAGTGTTTTTGTCTTAACATTGACGGGCATTTCAGCTAGCAGACTTTTAAATACTTGCTATTTGTCTTAAGAATCTCATATCATGTGAGTTACTGTATTGGAGCATAGAGATCATGGTTAAATCTGCCATGCAACTATGGGTGTTTATTTTTAAATGCCACATGATTATAATCTTGAATACATCAATTCTCATTTAAGATTACTGACTCCTTAGTCCTTAGACTTGCACATAACTCCTATTTCAAACCTAATATTTGCAAGTCATATGTATATGCACCCTATGAATTTCAGATGAAATCTTGTTCAATGCTCAAACAATTTAATAATAGCAAAAACGTCACAGATGTGCCACTATTCGCCAAAATGGAGTACATTAGACTGAAGTACACAAAGATACAATTATCTCCCTAATCGTACACAGAGCAAAAAGGAAGAGTAAAGGCTTCATACAAAACTAATAGCTCTAAACAACCTAGGCAAGTATACACTAAAAATGGCTATCAACCTCTGAACATATTTAAAACTTCAAGTAATGAGCTAAATGGATCATGCCTTACTCTTTCTGACTGAGCCCGCCTTACTTGGCTCCTTTAATACAGTCTTTTTTCTGAAGTATAAACCACGTTGCAGTGTCTTTTAACATTGGCTTATGTCTACATTTGCTTCTTATTTGTCACAGTTTTTAACATTCCAGCTTGAGAAAATGTATTAGTGGGCTACGCTTTTATAACACATCTTCTGACTAAACCCTTCTAACTAAACCAGCTCAGTGCATTCCCTAAGAGCACTGCTGGAGTTTAAAGTGCAGGTCACAGTGAAATTAGTGCATTTTGGAAAGCAGTGGTAAAGTAGTGGCTGAGCTGAATATTGACCGTAGTGTGGCCAGCGAGCCTGCCTTCTCATTAAAGATTAGGTATTTTGCCCTACCACCAACTGCAAATCTAGTGCTTATTTTGATGAAGGGGCCTAATGTCCAGTTTAAAATAAAAATTGATTAGACTCTTAATTTTGAGAGGTGTGATTGCTCTTGTGCTTTTCTTCCCATATTGACGAAAGCTTTAATGTTCCAAATAGGCATTACTCCAAAGAGAATCGAAAGGGTATCCCTAGAAAACTTGTGACTGACTTTTCAGTGCTGTTGAACACAACATCCTGAAGGGATCACCACCACAATATCGTGGTAAACCATATAGTTGACAGAAATATAATATCAAAAATATTGTTTACCACAATATGGTGCTCGTGTACTTATAATGGTAAGCACCAAAATATCAGAAAAACAATATTGTTGACACTAATATAGTCCAAAAGTACACAAAAATATAGATGTTTCAATATAAATAGAGTTTAAAGTAGTTAATAGTAAATATTTTAATATATAAACTTAGTACAATACAAAGTAAATAAATTCCACTAATATTTAATACTATATTTAAAAAATATAGTTATTCAAACACACAACCACATACATATATATGTGTTTGTGTTTATATACATTTATATATCTATACATACTTAATAAAAATATGTATTTTACATTATATTAATTTTTTTATATTTTAAATATAGTAGTATGAAAACATATACATATATGTGTGTGTGCATATACATATGTATATAAAGATATATATATACTATACACAAAACGTAAACAATATAAACAATTCAATAACAAACAAATACATTAATTAATTTAGGTAATAAATAAAATATTAAAAATGTAAATCCTCAAAAAACACATCTACTAAAAATAATGTACATTTTAAAATACATTTAAAAATATAAACAAATAGTATAAAATAGAAAAATAAAACAATGAATGCTATAAACCAATGTTACGAAAACTATTGGCATCAACGAATATTAAATATACTATTCCCACTCTAGTTTATACAAGAGTAGGAAAAATTGTGGACTTCGGAGGAATTAGTTTTACTACTCCTACTTTACTATTGCTACTCCAAGCAACACAACAGTAGGGAAAGAGTTGGACTTTGGAGGGGTTAAATTTACAATCCTCAATACAAACAGGGCAACAGTAGGGAAAGGATTGTATTTGGAGAGGTAAAAGTTACTTTTTATACTTCTCAAACAGCGCACCAGTAGGGAACATGTTGGACTTCGGAGGGGTGAAATATACTGTTCCCATTCCACCACATCTACAAAGATGTTAATTTTACAATTCCTACTGCAGTCTAAGCAACACTAGGAAAAATACTTCACTTCAAGCACATTACATATATGAGTAACCCCACGAATATAGAAAAAACCATTAAATTCTTAATATAAAAATTATTAATTCACATGAAAGATATATATGTATTAAAAAACTAAAAACAATCAATTTACATAATTATTTGATTAAATAATTAAAACATAATTGTTATTCAATTACTAATTAATCAACTTCCCAACCCCATACCTCTGCAAACTAGCAACCAGCATCTAAAACATAACTAAAAAAATAAGTATTTTATAACTTACATATGAAAAATCAAATTAAATAATTAATTAACTATTAATAGTTAATTAATTATTACTTATTTAACTTTCCACCCTATACCCCTGCAAACCTAGCAGACAACATAAATATAAGTGAAATAAATCTGTATTCCATAATTTACATAATTTAACTTCAATTAAATGATTATTTTGCAATAAAAAATTAATTGATAATTAATCTTTACTTAAGTAATTTCCTATTCTAGAACCCTACAAACCTAGCATCCCACAACTAAAATGTGTTAAATAAATCAGTATCCCATATTTTACATAACTAAAAATCAATTAAATAATAATAATAATCAGAAATTACTGAATTAACTTCTCACTCTAGACCCCTACACACCTAGCAGCCTGTAACTAAAATATAAGTAAAATGAATAAGTATTCCATACATTCTATAATTAAAAATCAATTAAATAATTAACAATTAATAATGAATTGTTAATTATTTATTAATTGATTAACCTCCCACCCTATACCTCTACAAATCTAACAGTCCGCAAATAACATATAAGAAAAATAAATCAGTATTACATAATTTACATAATAAATATCAATCATTAAATTAAGTAAAATGTATTAAGCAATTCATAATTAATTATTACCTAATTTACTTCTCACCCTATCCCCCTACAAACCCAGCAACCTGCGACGACACTATAAATTACAATTAATAATTACATTGAAAACGCTATATCCCTTAAAATAAAAACTATATTTTAGAAAAAGTACTAACATTTATATGAACAATAGTAACATAAAATTAATATATCAACTAAAACTCATTAAGATAACTTAAAACAATTTTTTTAACAACTATATTACTAAAAATATTATTAAAAATATCCACATTCTTTAAAAACAATATTATTTACCTAAAGAAATATATTTGTGCATCACGAATTTTGTGTCACCATATTTAATTTCCGATATTTTTGTCTCCCGATATTTTAAACTCCATATTTTGTCTAAACACCTTCTGAAGGCATGTGCAGCACACCCGTTTTATACATTTTTAGTCAAAGACAAATTTTGTTCTAAAAAATAAGTTTATTGTTTTGCCACAGTGTTGTTGCTGTGGAGCCAGTCTTCAAAAGCGTTAATTGCAATTTGTGTTTTGAGTGCATTTAATTACCATTACAATTATTTAGCTACATTGAAAATAAAAACGCATTAAATTTTCTGTATAACATACTGTCTTGATGGTCTGTAAAATTATATTTCACAACGTCTCCGTTATAAAGAGTGTTTGGTTTCACTGCACTGCCATGGAAACCTTTACATACCTAAGAGACAGCCTAGTTGTGCTCACTGGAAAACAAATGACTAGTTTTCAATTGGAGTTATACACTGAAAAATAAATGTGTATATCACTCATATCTCAGTTTTCCAATTTACATATTATTGTTAGACCACTGTATAATTACCATGAGCGAGTACACAGATTTTCTATGTCAACATTTGCACCCAACATCATGTCACTTGGCTAAGACAGAAATACACAGAGATGATGATTATTACCTTTTTATAAAGACTGTTTCACATTCTTTATCAACTGATATAGCAAAAGAAATTTTTATTCTCTCAAATGGATATTCAATTTTACCAAAGGTGCATGCAAATATACTGATACCTTTTTAGATCACAAAATTGTATGTGGTATTATTACATCAAATTCAAGGGAAAATATTATGTCTAGGGATATAAAAATGTAGGATATGACCCCTGTATGTACAGTTCCTTAATCCTACCTGCGCTTCCTGAGAGGTGCTTTCGATATTACTTTTTTGCATAGCTTGTACAGTGTTCACCTGTTCAGAATACCCCAGCCGCAGGAAGGAAACCAGAAGGGACACACAGTGTTAATAGCAGATCTTAAAATCAATGTTTCGTAATCTGAACAACCAAATCGGGTGACATGTGGGCAGCCATCAATGGAGGACATGGCTTTCTATTAGACTTTCTAAAAAGTAACTGAGGAAACCTGGTGGGATCTAGGATGAAAATTAAACTTATTCAAAAATTCAAGATCACCTGTCTTCTGGTAGCGTATTACCGAAATAAACACCGTAGAGTCTGGCAACCTTCAGAGTATGTTTCATTAATACATGGGCCATTTGATTACCATGTGCAATATCTCGATTAGGATATGGTGGTTTGTTTCACTCACCCAAATTTATCACAACATAAATCACAATTTCACATATGGAGCTTCACCAAGGAAAGATGCATCAACTAATATGTCTCAATTTCTTTATCTTAGGAATAATTGTTTTGTATGAGTGCAATCATTAAGATATAACATATGGTCTCATACATGCACGTTTATGAGGGTAGAAAGTGAATTATCAAAAACTCACCATCAGGAGTATATTAACTATATTAAGCATGGTCTAACATGGGCACATTCAGTAAGTAGGATGTAAGTAATGGTCGGACACATGAATCTCCAGTAACACAGAAATCTTTGTCAGACACATATCATAATGAGGATACAAAGCTTTGTTTCACATGTGCACCGTCTCCAAGTGTTGAACTATGGCCTCACATAATCTCCATTTTTTTTTTTAGTTATTTGCCTTTGAAAGCACTGCCTGGAAAATACACCACTGTCAGTTTATAATGCATTGTCTCATACATGCACACCTTCACAATTTATAACCAAGTCCCACAACAGTATTTGATGGGCATTTTGTAAGAAAGTGGGTTATTAGTTGACGGTGGTAAGTACCCGCCTCCAGTAATAATCCTTGTCAGGGTGAACCTTTAAAGTCACTAAGTTAACCTTAGCTCAACTCCCAGGTAGCTATTGCACTGAGCAGATAAACTTATCCTAGAGGCAATGTGTAAAGTGTTTCTGCAGTACTACAAACAAGAATAACTTTGAAATGCAAAACAATAAAAATCCCCAAAACAAAGTAGAAAAATAGAGCAAACTTAGACAAACAAAAATGACAAAAACTCTAATAAGGGGAACAGGAGATATGAAGTTTTAAAGTTTTAAGCAAAAATAGCACCCAATAGCACAAATTACCAATGATATTCAATGGCCACTGTAGACCGGGACCGAGGTGCAATTTGCCGCTGACTACGATGCAGCATAAGTTGGATAGACCAACCAATTTCATTCTGATCATAGAGATTGTATATTCTGACTTTAGCCCTTTAAGTCCCAAGCCACCACAGGAGTACACAGCTAAAGTCCCCGAGGACTCCGGTGGAGGAACTTAAGAGACTCACCGGGTGTCAGTAAAGGGCCAAACAGCGGCGTGCAGTAAAGGTCCAGTTACCACTGATCAGCAGGGCAGTTGCAGGAAAGGCCTCTTGTAGCCTCTTGTAACTTGTTGTATCCCTATAGCTTGAACAGGAAGTCAGCATTATGACACTTGTACTCCACTTTGTTTTCCTGGATGCAAGACGAAGAGCAGGTCTAGTCCTTTTGGGCTCTTCTCAGGTCTCAGACTACAAGTCCCTGAGTGTTCTGAAGTGGGTGTCTGGAAATGCCATTTTTATGCCTGGCATGAACTAATGGAGGTGAATGACCCCTGGGGACACCCTAACCAATGAGGTAAAGGTTTCCGGGGCTAACCCTGCCCACTTTGCTCATTTTCAAGATTTCCAAAATTTTGGGCCACACTAAACCTGGGCACTGAGGGCTGGGTGTGTGTCTAGGGAGTGTATAATGGTCATTCTAGTGTCCTCCCACACCTAACACTAAAATCCAGTTTGAGGCAGTCCCTGTACTCACAACAACTTCAGAGACAGACGTCTGGAAGAAAACGTTGAGTTTTCAGCAATCAGCCAGGGGATACACACAAATTACTTTGGAATCATAACTTCCTCCTTTGAAGTGCACCCCAAATGTTACATGTAAACCGAGGAGACCTATCAAACAGGCTTTCACACTGTAGTGTCAAAAAGAGGCCCTCTGTGATTTGGGCCTGTATGGCTGGGGAGAACAAAAGAAGGGCCCTACCCAAGTGTCAGCTAACATTTGCTTGTGACAGGGGAGTCCTCTTTGAAGTGTGCTCCAAGTGTCATATGAAAACTCCCAGCAGACCTATCAAGCAGGATGAGACATTAAAGCAGGATTTGACAATGTAATGTCGAAAAAGAATCTCACAGTCCTACCCTGCATATTCTGTCAGGTTCCGATGGGTCATCTCTGCCCATTCAGGTCAGCCTATTGCTTACCCCGGAAGCAACTTCACACCTTATTCATGCCTATTCAAATACTAATTACTGACTGGCAGAAGTAGTAAAGCAAAATGTTGATTTAACTTCCAGGGACATCAGGCAAGGCAAAGGTAACTTTCTAAAAGTACCTTTTCTAAAATATGTATTACACAGCCAACTTCGCCAGGGAACTGGGCTTGTAATAAATATTTCTAAACATTCAAAACTTAAATTGTAGCTGTTTCCTGGCTGGAGATAACATTTTTACACGTAATAATGTATCTCAATGCTTTCTTATAGAACAGCCAACCCTGCTACAGTGAGAATTGCTATTAGAGCATTTTTACTGAAGGACATGTTTGACATTAAGGGGCCGATTCCGATCTCGGTCGGAGGCGCACCCAATACCATTCGGTCGGGAAAAAAGCCATGCGAAAGCCTGTTTCCCGACCGATCCGTACAGTACACCGAACGAGCAAGTACGATGCGCACAACAGCAAAAAATCCGGCCGAGCCGTACTCACCCAAACCAGGTCCTGTACTCCGACCGAGGCGAATCCGGAAACGCCGAATCGAGTCGCACGGAAGGGAAAATGCAGCCCCGTCCGGCCGGACAAGTACGATGCGCTTTCCGTACGCTCCGAACCCGTCGCTACGCACGGCACGTCAAAGCATCCGGGAGAGGCGCACATAAGCTCCGATTCGCGCCACAACACGATCCACGGCTCCGAGACGAACACGGCACCGACGAGGACGACGCGAAGCGACGAGGACGAGGCGAAGCGACGAGGACGACGCCAAGCAACGAGAAGGACGAACGACACGAACCAACCATGAATCCCTTCGTCCCGATCATACCAATATTCTACATTTACTACCGGAACAGGCACGGACGCGTACGGCGCAGAAGGTAAGCCAGACACCAACCACAAAACACATACAACACGTACACGACACATCACACACACACACGGGGATGCTGAATATACTTACACCAGCAACAGCAGCACCATAGGGGCGCGATGCCCATCACCAATGCCACATATGCACACAGGGGCCTGGATGCGCACCACCACCCCTACCCAGGAGGGGCTGGATGCCTACCACTACTACCACCCTCACCCAGGGGGGGCAGGATGCTTACCACTACTACCACCCTTAGCCAGGGGGGGCTGGATGCCTACCACTACTACCACCCTCACCCAGGGGGGGCTGGATGCCTACCACTACTACCAGCCTTAGCCAGGGGGCTGGATGCCTACCACTACTACCACCCTTAGCCAGGGGGGCTGGATGCCTACCACTACTACCACCCTTAGCCAGGGGGCTGGATGCCTACCACTACTACCACCCTTAGCCAGGGGGCTGGATGCCTACCACTACTACCACCCTTAGCCAGGGGGCTGGATGCCTACCACTACTACCACCCTTAGCCAGGGGGGCTGGATGCCTACCACTACTACCACCCTCACCCAGGGGGCTGGATGCCTACCACCACCCTTAGCCAGGGGGCCTGGATGCCTACCACTACTACCACCCTCACCCAGGGGGGCTGGATGCCTACCACCACTACCACCCTCACCCAGGGGGCAGGATGCCTACCACTACTACCACCCTTAGCCAGGGGGCTGGATGCCTACCACTACTACCACCCTTAGCCAGGGGGGCTGGATGCCTACCACTACTACCACCCTTAGCCAGGGGGCTGGATGCCTACCACTACTACCACCCTCACCCAGGGGGCTGGATGCCTACCACCACTACCACCCTCACCCAGGGGGGCAGGATGCCTACCACTACTACCACCCTTAGCCAGGGGGCTGGATGCCTACCACTACTACCACCCTTAGCCAGGGGGCTGGATGCCTACCACTACTACCACCCTTAGCCAGGGGGCAGGATGCCTACCACTACTACCACCCTTAGCCAGGGGGCTGGATGCCTACCACTACTACCACCCTTAGCCAGGGGGGCTGGATGCCTACCACTACTACCACCCTTAGCCAGGGGGCTGGATGCCTACCACCCTCACCCAGGGGGATGGATGCCTACCACCACTACCACCCTCACCCAGGGGGCAGGATGCCTACCACTACTACCACCCTTAGCCAGGGGGCTGGATGCCTACCACTACTACCACCCTTAGCCAGGGGGGCAGGATGCCTACCACTACTACCACCCTTAGCCAGGGGGGCTGGATGCCTACCACTACTACCACCCTTAGCCAGGGGGGCAGGATGCCTACCACTACTACCACCCTTAGCCAGGGGGCTGGATGCCTACCACTACTACCACCCTTAGCCAGGGGGCTGGATGCCTACCACTACTACCACCCTCACCCAGGGGGCAGGATGCCTACCACTACTACCACCCTTAGCCAGGGGGCTGGATGCCTACCACTACTACCACCCTTAGCCAGGGGGCTGGATGCCTACCACTACTACCACCCTTAGCCAGGGGGCTGGATGCCTACCACTACTACCACCCCCACTCATAGGATGGACAATGCATGACACAACCAGCACACCACAACCTAGGGAATGCAAGATAAAGACATCCCCCCACCACCATGACAAGCGTGTGTAGGCTGTGTCAAATGCCTACAACACCGAACATGACTTTGAACATACAATGTGACCCCCTAGCACATGTGCCACACATATATGTGTGTGGCACCCACAATGCAAGCAGCCCATGACCATTGTGGCAATGGGGCCTAAACCCCCATCATCACAGTGACCAAAAGGTAAGTGTGGGGTCCATAGCTGAAGCACATTTTGACCATTGTGGCAATGGGGTCTACACCCCCATCATCACAGTGACCAAAAGGGAAGTGTGGGGTCCATAGCTGAAGCACATTTTGACCATTGTGGCAATGGGGTCTACACCCCCATCATCACAGTGACCAAAAGGTAAGTGTTGACAAAGAAAGAGCTGCAACTGCCAAACTGCATGGATCATTCCTGGTCACAGAACCAAAAACTCATCTGTGGCAAAGTAGTGTATGTGTCCCATTGCAACATAAATTGGGTGAGCCAAATACTGCAGTGCAAATGAGACATTCCTTTGGCCATGTGCAGACAAACAACACCCATGGTGGCTGACACCGTCAACATTCATCAATGACACAATGACAGAAGTGACCATCAGAATGCAGAACCACATATTTGCACCAATGGGCACACAAATGCAGATATCCTGTGGAGACAGCAGATGTGAGGTGAACAGATACCATACCATAGCAGCAATGGGACACACAAACCATGATCACTGTGCTGACCGATGACCTAGGAGTCCCAGGGACAGCAGGGGAAACACACCAAACAACATACAGCCAATGGCACACCCAAGATATGCCAATACAGTGGTGCAGATGCACAAACACAAACAGGCAGACCAACACTGACATCATACACAGCAGGTGAGGGGGGGTGCCAGTGTCCCCAGGTAACCACACAACACATGAGGAGAGCTGAATACCAATCATACAGATGTGCATACACTGCCACACTAAGGTAACTCATGGATCCAAATCCCCTATGTGGGCAAGCAGGCATTGTCAGATGAGAGGGAGCACAAAACACACATGTCACACAGGAACGTAGGAACAACAACTGACACAGCAAGACACAGACACACCACAGCACCACCCCCAGGGCCCCCACAATGTGGTGACCCTTGGCTGCATAAAATTCCCACTCTGATGACAAAGCTGAATGTGGTTCACACTGTGAACCACAGTCATGTGTCCTGAGCAACAAACTACCATCACACCGACACAAGCACAAATCAATCAGCATGGCCAGTAAGCCAAGGCCAACATGGAGGCAGGGGTCCAGCTGGGCAACAACTCCCATCTGCACACACTCAAGACCACACCCCTCGACCTCCAACAATGTGCAGCAGTGAAGTACACATGCACTGGTGACATTGCACATGCACCCATGACTATTCCAGGGTGGTGGGTGGGAACCAAGGTGCAGAAACACATCACACATGGCCACTCAACAAGACTCCTGAATGTCTGATACACTGCACACTACGCTGTACATGGACATGACGGCGATACCACACCAACCAATGGGATCCCAGCCACAGTCACACACCAATGAAGAAGCCAAGGTCACCCACAAAGAACACACATAGACAACAACCAACATCGCAGCCCGGACCCTGAGGAGTGCCAGCAGTCACACACACAACGTGTCACAATAACTTAAAGATAACACGAACTGAAAATCACATTACAGGGGCAAACAACAAGTGCCAAGGGGAAACCTGACTGTGACCCATCTGCGTCTGCACACAAACTCAGCCCTGACAGCAAACACACCTATGGGTGACACCCTGATGACCAGTAATGTGCCATGCACCCACATCACAGAGAACACAGGGAGAAGACTTTGGGGGAACATAGCTCAAGTCAGCAAGCATCACAAACAGGTACAACACTAGGGATCACAGCATGCGCAGATAAATGGAAGTGAACACACAGACATGCACATACAACACACACCTTGGGCGCAGGCAATGTCACACGTGTACACACTGCCATGAGGGGACTCCACTCCTGTGTGAGGAAAGCTGTGCCATATGTTGCCTCCGCAGTACCCCATCATGTCAGCTGAGCACTTGGTCACACAATCAACAATTAGCACCAAATGAGGGCTCCCGTCACATCAGCCTGGTCATGGATGTGCCAACGGAATCATCAGCACAGATCCAACACACTTGTATAGCAATGTTGCACTGACTACACGGATGAGTCCTTCCCCATTGATGCCCAAACCTGCATGTCCAGTGGAGATGGCAACATGGTCAGGGAAGTAG
Organism: Calotriton arnoldi; assembly: GCA_963921515.1. Classification (NCBI taxonomy): domain Eukaryota; kingdom Metazoa; phylum Chordata; class Amphibia; order Caudata; family Salamandridae; genus Calotriton; species Calotriton arnoldi. The sequence continues at coordinate 3,450 of CAWUFW010019108.1, read as the reverse complement.
ACAAATCCAACAATGGAAGGCACAACAGATGTGCAGGGGTGGAAGCCACAGATATGAAATTGCTAATGTAAGTAGGAAATCCCATTGCCAAATACTGAACACATGACACCCTCAGATGCTGCTATGGATGACATGGATACACCACATGATAGGACACATTCCCCCTGGACCACATGGGTTCCTGCACAGTAACACTTCATAATCATGAGACCAGATATCACCATCACTGCAGCAAGGGCATGGTTAGCAGCACCAACAACATGTACATCTGAAGCATGAGCACTAGAGAAAAGAAAGTTGCTTTATTCAGCATATGTGTTGAATGAAAACGACGTCCAGAAAAAAAGAGCAAAGGCCAATGGCCAGTCCATTGTCAAAGTTCAAACAGGGTGACACTGGCAGATGTCACCCTACGCATGCCTGCACAAAACCAGGGACAATCCACTAGGAGGGGCAACCGGGGGCAGGCCAGGCACCGCAGGGACAGGATCAGGGCTCACCAGGGGAGTCAGGGAAGGGGTGGTGGGTGCTGGTGAGCCACTGACAACTGCAGTGGAGGTGTCTGACATGGTGTGTGCCGGCACAACTGGGGGCATGACTCAGATGTCGTGGGTGCCGGCACAACTGCAGTGGACCCTGCAGATGGAGTGGACAGGTCCGCCACTGCAGTGCCCAAGTCAGACAGGGCGGTAGTGGACTCCACTGCAGTGCCTACCTCCAGGGGAGGAGAATGGGGAACAGGCAAGGTGGGTTGGACAGAGGGGAGGACACCCTCACCACATCAGTGGCACAGACAAGCGCAGCGGGGGTGTGGTGCTGGGAGAGCAAGTGGCAGGGGGAGAAGGCCGGAGCCTCTTGGGGATGGTATATCTGTGGGTGGGGGAACCTGGGGCAGGGTGTGGTGGGGGCACCTGTGGAGTGGGGGCCTGAGGGATGGAGGAAGGAGACCTGGTGCTTGAGCTGCAGGGCGGTGGCGGGGTCTTGCTCTTAGGACTCCGTGGGGACTTGCGGGTGGGGGCCTCAGTCCGTCTGCGCCTGGGGGAGGGTGTCCGGGGGCGAGGGGCACTCTGCTCCGTGTGGGTGGGCTTCCTCTTCCCCCGGGATGCTGGAGCAGCTTCATCGGTGGGGAAGAGGCCGAGGTCACAGAGGAAGAGCTGCTGTGACTTTGGGGTTGCAGGTGAGGCAAGGGAGGGTGCTTTGGAGGGAGAGGGAACTGAGGACTGCGCAGTGCATGTGGATGCGTGTGTGTGTTCCAGGGCCCCATCCCCTGTGAGTCTGGCTTCAGTCCCCTGAATGTGCGTGCGTTTTGTCATTGGCGTGTGTGTAAGTGTGCTGGATGTGTGTGTGCTGGTGTGTGCCTGTGCCGGTGTGTGTGTGCTTGGGATGGGTAAGGTGCTGGGGAGTGTGGATGGAGCAGAGGCAGGAGGGGTGAGGGACCGTTTGAGGAGGGACACTGCTGCCGTCAGGGAGGAGTCCATGGACCTATTGCCCCTCTGTAGGTCAGATATGCCCGATGAGATGCCCTCCATGAACGACACCAGTTGAGTCAACAGCGCGGTGTGCGCATGGAGGACACTCAGCATGGCTGTCTGGCCTACATGGAGCTGGCGAAGGAGGTACACAGACTCCTCACTCAGGGCAGCAGGGGACACAGGGGCAGGGGCTGCGGTGCCTGGCCCAAAGGAGACACGCTCCCGGACATGGGAGCCTCCACGGACCTGGGGAATGGGAGCCGATGGGAGGGCGGTGGTGGTGCTGGTGGTGGCGGGGACAGCAACACTAGCTGGGGTGTGGTGGCTGCTGACACCCGCCTCCACAAGGAGTCATCCTCCGAGTTGCTCTGGTCCTCAGCTGAGGTGGATGGTGCTGAGGACTCCTCGGTGTGGCTCCCCTCGCCCTCCGTGCCACTGGGTCCCTCCGACCACTCCTCGGCTGCTGACCCAGTCTGGCTCTCTGGCTCCTCCTGGTCCGTGGAGCTGTCCCCTTCCGTGGCCGTGGATGTATCTGCAAACAATGGGGAAACAGACAGACATCAGTCACCTGCACAAAACGCACACACCACTGTGAGCACAGCACATCACAGAGCAAACCCTGGCATCATTAGTTGTACATTGCTAAAAGTGCCCTAACTGAACAGGAGAAGCCAATTGTCAGTCTGATGCCAAGCATGGCACTCACATCCCACATGGCCTTGCACCCATCTGTCTGGTGTCTGTTGGATTGCAACACCCCAGTGTGGACACATGCACCAAGTACACAGTAGTTGGACAGTGCAGAGGACACGGTTTGGCATGTGGACATGCACACATCACAGCTCTTGCCACTGAGTCAGTACAGGTTTCCGGATGAAAGGGATGCCCAGAGTCAAATAGGAAATGCATGTGATGCATACCAGCGACAGACACCATGATGCACCCATGTCCTGATAGCCAGCGCCACTATGGTGTGCATGTAGCACATGTCACTCCCCTGCAGGCTCACCAATCAGTAGACACATGCCATGGCGGAGGCATGACTGCAAAGTCATACATCACTGTCTCAGTGATGTATGACTTGGCAGCCAGACAACAACACTCTGCACTGTGTCACAATAGTAGGTCATGGGGAATGCAAGTCCTGGAGCTGCACAAGTGCACATGTACATCCCCCCCACAACACATCCTCTCAACCCTCATCTGTCCAGGTCATACCTATTGGACATAGGGAGACCTGTGACACTACCCTCTGAACCTGAGCCCCTCACACTCTGCTGTGAATGGGGAACAGCTGCCTGAACTTCACATTCACATGCCCCAGTCTGCATGGGCAGCTGATCAGACACCTATGTGACACACAAGTATCGTCTCCTATGGTCACATCTCCAGTGGCATGCTGAGCCCCTACCAAGAAACTCCACAGCAGTCCTGGCGACTAATCCACAGCACACTGACACAGAGGCAGACACCTGAGGGGTCAAATCACTGCGCACAATGTGTCAGCTGATACACGGGAGTGGGAGTACAGAGTGTATTGTATGGCCTGGAGTAGGCATGACTGTCCAGCCCCACATGAATGAGGGATGAGCCCTGAACTGTAGGCAGCTTGCTAAGTATGTGTGACACACGTCATATACATACTCCTGGGGCCCAAACATTGTTCCCACCCGCAGCATGGGTGTGTGCCAGATACCCCAGCCACATGTGGTGGATCAGCTCAGCAATTGGACCACAGATCAAAGTAACACGCTGAATACATGTCAGAATACAGGCATTGTGTAAGCAATGGACCCACCCATGATGCCTACCACAGAGTCAGGGAAACAGATGCTGTCTCCCACCTTGAGTCAAGCAAACTGCAAGGACACAGTCCTAAGTGACAGTATTCCCTGCATGTAAGGGCCACACCTGAGTATCAGATGAGGAGTGGGCAGTGCACAATAGAGGGACATGGCTCCTGGACAACATGACTGCT